>WEKW01017649.1:0-15082 GCA_013389905.1 Sula dactylatra | reverse complement strand
AAAAAAAGGTAATACTGAAATGATGGTGGGTATGGAAAACCAGATTAATAAGGCATATACCCAGGTGAACTAAAAGAAGCAAGAATAACGACATGATGACAAACAGCTGTAATTTGGAAACACTGCTGGTATCAGAAGGATACCATGGACATCGGTGTGAATATCCTGTCACAGGGATGTTGTCTGGGCCAGTTTTGTTTCAGAGTAACCTGCCTGTCACTTGTTTATAATAAACCTCATTATGAAGCCAGAATACCCGTCATACTCTAGCATCATCCTGCATTAGCCCACGAGTACTGAACTTTGGTAAATACCATACATTTATGCTAGGCCTACAATGAAAGCATTTCTCAATTTTCATAAAGATACAGAGGACTTCGCAGCAGTCATTGCTTCCAAGGTTTTACAAGTTTTAGATATGAAGGGACTGAGGATGACTCCTACACAATTTGTAAAGTGTACCCTTAGAGTTAAACACTTTCTGAAGTTCTACCAGACATGAGCCTCCTCTTACAGGCCTAGAGCAAAAAATGACACAGCCTTTTGCTAGGTTTAGTCATCTAGTATTTGCAAACTGAGAAACAAAATAGTCAGTCTTGGCATTTCAGTGGAGTTCTGAGATCCTAGCCAGTGGAGCTACTTATTTTTCCTCCTTCCAGCTTTTTTTGATTAAAAAAAACCAAAACCACCCCAAAACAAAAAAAAAACCACCAACATAAAACACAAAGTAAATTTTCAGATTACAATAGAGTCTAATCACACCCTTACAAATTCAAAACTGAAAAGGCAAGTTTTTAATGCTGCACAAAAAGCTTTAATTTTGACTTACATGCACAGATTAAAAAGTATGGTATGTTATACTTACTAAAATATTTCTTACATTTATTTAATAGAACCCTGTTTACCTGACAAGATTGACTAAAAGTACACAGAAGCAATTTAGCCAAAAGTCACACAGTATGGCACACCAGAACACAAGGAAAGATCTTCTGGAACAAATGAGCAACTTAGACCTGGGTTTAGCCATGTACTGCATTGGACTTCTGGAGGGCAGGGAAAAAAAAGGGTATGATAATATTTGATTTTGAAAAGACCTTAAAAGTAATCAAATTAAGATAAAATACTTTAAGCAAAAGATACATTCAGTAGTAGCAGTCTACAGTCACCACAAGTCAAATGAATGTACAATAAGGAAAAGTGCATGCTCTATTTCTGAAGGAATGTGATTGAGAGTAAAAAGCCTATCATAATAAATATGCTGTATATAATCAGTTTTGCACTTCTTGTGTCTCTAATTGCAATTAACTCAACTTTACCTTTTGTAAGGAATCATCCATACATATATTTTCAACTTACAAAACCATGTGCATCCCATATGTAAGCTCAAACTTTTCTTCTATATTTAATAGAGTTTTGCTAAAAGCAAGCACGCTAATGAAGTCATGATGGGCTTTTTCTTTGCAGCATCTCAAATAACAAGAAAAGAAGAAAAGAATCATGTAAATTCTGAAGCGCCTCACATATCTGCATTAAAATTGCACACAGTATAAGAATTCCAGTTGCAGAACAAGGCCTGAGTTCAAGCACCGCACATAAATGAAAAGTGTTCCATTCTCCAAAGTTAAAACTATGTAACTGCACGACTTTGAAAATTACTGTCCAATCTCCTAGGTATTATACTTCTAGTATACAGCCCCTCGAATACTGAACCTGCTCTGCCAGAATTGATACTGTTCTGCCATTTCAATGAAGTCAGTGTACTTCTGGAAGCACAGTATAGCATGTGGCAAATCAACAGTAACACAGCTGATGCAGCCCTGCAGGACTCTGATAAGCTGCACTGGCACTGCAGCCTGCAAGTCAGCTTCTTCTATCGGCTTGCCAACCTACTCTGCCTCTTGTAGCAGCTCAGCATAAAGAGATTTTTCTCCTTCGTATTTTCCCCCTGCAGGGAGCACTCTACCAAACTCCACCCACTAGAGCCTTATGTAATAAGATGCATACATTTTTGCCCTAGCACATCATGCTACAAAGCAAAATACAGGTTTATACATACAGCTGGTTTCTTAAAGCAGCCCTCAGGGTGATGAGTCACATCTGTAGTAAAAGTTAATGGTTGTAATTATGGCTCAGACTTAGAATCTGAAGCAATTGGACCACATGAAAATGTCTTTCTACTTTAGCTATGAATCTATGACTTAGTGGTTCCACCTCCCCTTTAGATTTTTCCAGTATATGATACAGAACAAAGACCTAATGCACATGGAATCAAGACCACAAAATTTCAGTGTAAACATAAGTTGTATCTGGTTTTACTTAACAATCCATGTTCATTTTTTTGGAAGTGTTAGTGTTGTCAGACAGTAATTTGGCTATAAGTCCCCCAAAGTTTCCCGGTAGATATGCCTGGCTGTAGTCTTCCTTATTTCCTTTTGAAAAGAAAGACTAACCTATGTACTGCTGAAGAGCTGTCACGTGGAGGCAAATAGTTATACATTGTTAGTGTATCATGCACAGACACATGCAAACCTTTTAAACATATTTGCAGTGAAGTGCAGTGGTACGCAGCATCTGCTCAGGCAGCTGATGAAGACAGCAGTTATCACAAATATACAGAATATTTTATATGTAAAGCTGTTCCTTATAGTTAAAAAAAAAAGTTCCTTGAAGACATATTATACTAATATCCAAATTTTAAGCAAACAAATGTTATTCAGAATAGCTACAAGCATTTGTGCTAACTTAAAAGTATCTTGAATAACTGCTTCAACTGATGATTTAGTTCATAGTATTGTATTTACAAGAAATTTTCAAGGCTTGCAGCATTCATCTAGTAAGATATAAAGAAGAAATATAAGCTAAAGTAGTATCAACATCTCCTTCAGAGGAGCTAAATATAAGAACTTCAGAGCTAGTTCCCAAAGACGACACAGACTCTGGCTATGTGGGAAAATAAATCAAATGATGGTGCCATCTCTAATGGGAAACAGAGAGACAATCTCACCACAGACTCGAAGAAATACATAGGCACATTTTCAAAAACTAAATAGGGCATTTAACAACAAACAAAAACTTAGAGCTTGAGCTCAACTTTAAAACCACATTGGCAGAGAAAGATGAAAAAAAGTTCTCCTAAATGGGTTGAAATTCTTTATTTTGCTTGTGCTCCTTGCCAATAATGTTAATACACAGCATGCCATCCCAGCAACGACTAGTCCCTGTTTAACACTTAATTTAGAAACATGCTGCACATTGGACTACCATGCTACAGACAAAGAGTAGGCATTTCACTTTTTTTGCTGTTGTTAAGATAAAACAATCAGCTAAGGAAATAAGTTTGTGTCCCCCGTGACATTTCAAAACAAATGATGGCCATGTAATGAAAACTAATTCTTTTACAAGCAGACGTAGGACAAAAGTATTGGTGTAGTTACCAGGAAGAGCAAGAAAAAATAGCCACAGCTTATTTAATGGAACAACTGATTTCATTAATCTCTTCCATAATTCTCTTATTTTAGCCACTATTCTTAACACAAGAACTGCAGAAGGATAGAGCCATAATATTTTTCCTAAAGCCTCCACTAGAAAGCGTGAAAATAGGTCTTAGGGGAACAGAACATTAGACAGTATTTAGTTAAAGAATGAAGAAAAAATACAGCATCCTTAAGGATTAAATTAAAAAGCTCAACACTGTCCTGTGTCAAGCAAATGCTTTCAATGTACAAGCCACAATGTTCTGTCTGTGTACAGAATGTATCTATATGAATATTAGCTGATAAAAGCCCCAAGAAATGGCAAAGCAAGGTGAACAGCATTAATGCCCGCCCCCTAGTGACAAATTTTTTTAAAAGAAGAAACTGTGATGGGGAGAAAAATCTGATTAGAAGATACAGCAAGATTTCACATAAACTCAATCATATTTGGCAAGAAATATTAAAAAAAACACAAACAAAAAACAGGCAAAAGGCTTGTACTAACTAACTCCTAAACCCATGAAACCCATCCCTTCTAAATTCCAGGGAAGATAACTGAAGATCATACAAACATCAAATCTGAGAAATACTGAGGTCACGCCCCTGGGCAGTTAAATTTAATTTCTTCTATAATATGCACTACGATGTAGGTTTTTATTACAAAAACACTATTTCTGTGCTTCTGTCCATCTTCAGTGCGTGAAACTGGTGGTGTTCCGGTAAGGCCCACACACAGGCTTGTCGGGAAGCAGGGCGATGCCTACATTAGCAAGTGAGGCAACACTCCTTTTATGTGCAGCAGCACATGTTACAGACACCCTCCTGATCCTAACAGAAACAGCAAGGCTCCCTTTCTCCAGCCAGGGTGGCCTGCACAGCAATGCTCAGGAAGGTTAGCTCTACAGGCATGCTTTGCATTCATTAAACAACATTCAGAGGTTAGCAAATGCCAGAAATGGTCCTTTTCCAAATCTAACTCATTTCCCTCAGCACATAGTCTGTGAGTAACCCCAAATGATCAATTCTGAATTCTATTGCTAATGGTTTTGGCCAGATTCTGCCAGAAGTGCATAAATATGGTTAAAATAAAAAACTAAATTATGCTAAAAATAAGAAAACTAAACTCTCCCAAGCCTCCTTGCTCAAATTTGGCTTGTGTTACAGGCAAGGGATCACAATTGCTTTGCTCTACCTGAATCAAACCACAAAAAATGCATTTTCAACACTAAAAGCACTAGTAGAAAATACATGGGTTTAGATGTGTTACTCTATGTAACTGGCTTGTTAGAAGACAACTAGAGTTTGTTTTAAAGGAAAAAAAACCCCACTATATATATAAACCAAAAAGCAGTTAAGACAAGGGAAAGAAAAAACATTTCACAAATACCTAGTTTCAGATGCACAAAAGAGAAAACATGGTAAAAATTACAAGTCCTACTAAAAGATGCATTAGGACCCCCAAAAAGTCCTAGTAACAATACATGCTGGAAGTGATTTACTGCATGATACACAAAGAAGCTAACGATTCCCAGAGGTGATCTTCTATCTGTCAGAACAGAGAGAAGGGGAGCATAAATAATCTGACAAAGTTTAACTATTTTTATTCATACTCTTGCAGCTACTCACAAACAGCTTTGCTCCATGGGTCAGTCAGGCTGCTAACTTTCACAAATACCGAATTCAACATGATAACGCTGTCTTTGACCCCTCCCCTCCAATTATTTTGCTCTACAAAATCTACTCTCCATGGATTTAGAAACAAATCAGTTACAAGCTGATATTTCTATGAGGCACGTTACAATACAAAAAGTCTTGACTACTAGCAAGTAATTTTGACAACAAACCCTAGAAGAAAAACGTCACCTGTCTGGTTGGAAACCTTACATTCAAAACTAATACCTGCAATATGCCTAACTCATATAAAACAAAAATTTGCTTTTCTCAGATGGAGTTATGTCCTTATTCTCCTCCAGCTACTAAACAAGGTTAGGCAATAGTTTTGTCAGACTTTTTCCATTTAATAGAACCAGACTATTAACAGAAGCATATAAGAAGTACAACTGTTCCTGCTTATTTTACGTAGCCAACCGCTAATGTCCTGAACACTGCAACTTGTGTTTCTTTACAAGGAGGTAGGAAGTATAACATGGAGCCACCAAGTTTAATACTCAACGGGAAGGGAACAGCAGCTGTAGAAGTCTGGATAAGGATTGCTCAGTAGGAAACTATACAGCTGTTTTTAAAACCAGTCATGGCATCATTTGTATATAATTGCTTTTGTGGAAGAATTAGGAATAGGTATGAATGAGTTCAGAAAATTATTTGAGCAACTTCATGGAAGCAGCAAGCATTTTTCACTTTGCAGTAATTAAGACTATCTCCTGATCAGTTTTAAGTAAATGAAGGCTCAGATCTTAAATCTTTCTTTTAAATTGAGCTGCAGTGCTTTCAGCTTTTTAAAGGGTAAAAATCAGGTCACCTTAAAATTAGATTTATTCTAGAACTCAGAAAACGGGATGAAGCTCCAGCTGTGTAAATGGCAGTAACTTTCATTCAGGTTGGAAGACTCTGACAGCTGAAAAGCATCCCTCATGTGTTCCGATGCTTCTACACACAGGCCCTTTTTTTCTCTTCCACACCTTCTCTCACATTGACTTTGTAATACTCAACTCTTCTTCTAAAGTAATTAATTTTGAATTAAGAGAGTTACAGTAATATCCAATGCTCACAAGCATAGGCTCAGTTTGGAATACGTGTCGTCTTCAAATACACACCTGTCTTCTGAGCCTGACAAAAACATCGGATCCTGTCAAAGCTTCCTCCCTCAAAACTCACCCCCTCCTTTATCTTAGAATGAAATAACTTCATAGTCTACATAACACACCAATACTTTGTGTCGATCATTTAGGGATCCACTCACATGCAGAAAGCCAGAGTGAATTATAAAGGGTTTTTTTCCATTTTTTAGTCAAAAAGAACTACTGCACATCAGCCAAATCTGGCCCACATATAAAATGAAATTGAAGTCAGAAGTTGGTTTTTTGTTACTTTTGGGTTGTTTGGGGTCTCAGGGTTTTTTTGTTTGTTTAAAAGTCATATAGACTCCTTTTGGCATTTTACAGTTTCTCAGTAGTTAGAGAAAGCTTCTGCTTTAAATATTACTTTTATTTTCGAGGGGCTTTCAATTAGACACACAAGAAGTTTATTCCTTAAGCTTTTGTAACAAGACAGTCCTAGGGCCCTATAATTTTTACTTAGTGAAATCAGAAGTCTTATGTTGGTAGAAATCGTACACATTCTTACCAGCTGTTAGTATGGTTTTCGCACTCTGCACTATACTAGAAGATCTCACAATTCCTGAAATGCCTGCAGATAGAAAAGCACACAGATGTTACTCATCTTAGCAGTTTTGGGGGGATTTTTTTTAATCCTCCAACATAAAGTTAAAAATTTTTCCAGAAATACAATTAAGCCAGCCTGAAAGTAAAACATACACTTAAGCTGAAAGTTTGTTTCTGTTCTGCTTTGTCATTCTAACTGAAAATATTCTCTATGCTACTTTAAATTATTTTATATATAACATACAAAAAAACCCCCAAATCATTAAAACAGGTAACAATCAGTAGGAATTGAGCAAGTTAATTCATTTAGTGTTCCTATTATTTCTCTACCAGGATGATTAGTCACAAAGGATTCAGAGTTGTTTCATTTAAGTGTTGGCATATTAACTTTCTAGAGCAGAACAAATTACACTCATTGTTTACTGCAATATGAAATTGGGATTTTGCACTTCTCTGATCAAGTAGAGATGCCTATATTGTGCAGTGTTTGTCTGGCTTTTTTAAATTATCAGCTTTCGGAGATAAAGCTTGTGTACTACTTTGCACTGTGGCACATTCAGTTCTCATTGTCCAGTGGTCCTTAACCAGAACAGTAAATAAAACATTAAGACTTTTTTGAAAAGTACTAAGTTTTATCTGTTCTAACCCATATATATAAATGCATATTGATATATGCAGACCAACACTACTATATATTACTAAATACTTAAAAACATAGAAATGTGGCAGTCCCAACATTAGTCTTCCAAACTGAAAGTTATTGTTCTGCACTAACCAGAATGTAGAATATAATTTCAAAAGTTTATTTTTAAATCCCTCTTTCAAAGCTATTTCTATAATGAAGAAGAAAGCACAGGAAAATCCATGAATAAGGAAGAGGGATACAATATTCCACCAGAAAATAGTTTGGGGGGTAGGGGAAGGGAACAAATCAAGTTGAGCTAGTAAAATACCTAGGGACAATGCAATTTAACTTAAGTAATCAGCTTTGCCTCGTAGGATTACCAAATGTCTTGTCCTGTCCTTTACCCAGATTCTTGAATCAGGAAAAATTTTCGGCCAGAAAAGTGAAAGAGGGGTTTTGATTTGTTCTCCTAAGACTATAAACTGCTTGGCTTGAGGAGACTAGCTCTATCCAACGTTTTGACACTGAACAGCTGCACCACTGTGCACAGTCCACAATCACAGCCATGCCTGCAATACCCTACATAAATACAACCACAAGGGTGGTTAGCTCAGGGTGGACAACTCGGAGCTCTAGAAATATATGCAACTCACAACCACTGCAACTCCTGCTCCCAGATTCAGCTATTATCACATTACTGTTGCAGTCCAGCCATAGTAGCATAGAAGCTGCCATAGACTGACATGAAAGATGCTGGACACCTTGATGTCCAGCTGCAATTCATCCTACACTGTCAACAGAGAACTGCAACTCTCAGGAGCTTTATTTCCCCAAGCAGAAATCAGCGTAAGAGCTCCCTCAGCAGTTGGCTAGTGTCTAGGGGTTCTCGGGCATCTAGGGATTTTTTGCCAAGCTCAAGGAGCTTGCAAAATTGGCCAACTGGAACTAAGATGTGTCAAGTTCTTTAAAGATGTAAAGGACTCCTCAAGTACTAAACATTTTCATTTTTCTGCAGAATAATAAAACATTGATGTCTGCAGCATAAGCTTTAACTTGCTCATACAACATTATCTTGCCTCATAGAAGCTATCTGTGATTATGATCTTTTTCCTCAAAGTCCGAGCTCTCTGCCAGAGCTCAGGAATCTGGACTAACAATGAAAACTGGGAAAGGTAATGTCAGCAAGCTGGAAAATTAACTTAGCATTGCCATGTGTGACTGGTAGGATATATAGCTTAGTGTTTCGATGAAGTTAAGCCAGCCAAAGAAATCTTGAAGGTGTAAGCATCCCAAACAGAGTTAGATGGTCTAAGGAGGCCACACTAATTCCTGAAGACTACTACTTTCAGAATCCAAAACAAAACATCTCTTTCTGTATCATAGGAGTGCTATTTGCTAGTATTTCAAAGAACCTGTTTGCAATCAAACAAATCCCAAAAGCCATACTTTTAGGAATGCATCTCAAGACTAACCTCGTTTTCTCCTTCCCTCTCTCTAAACCATATTTCTGAACTAGAAGAACATGTACAATAAATGCGTACATCTATCATGTCTTAAAGGAGATTACAGGCACTGATCTAGGCCTACCTTGATGCACCACAATTCCGCAGTCAGGGTCATGGGCAACTTGCAGTAAAATTTCTTCCACATCTCTGTTTTTCCCAGGAGGGCCTACCAGAGAAGTTATCTTTTGTTGCAGTGTCCTTGGCAAAGCCATTAGTTGTGTAAATTGACCTTCTGGACTTTTATCAATCTGAACATTATAAAAAATAAGACAGTAAAAACATTTGGTGTTAATAAAGTAAGATCTCTTTCAAAGAAGTCAGAAAAGTCTTCTGGCTATCTTTGACCTCTGATAAATATCTCAAAAAACATGAGCCATCTCACTTGTAAAAGTCATTGACAATGCTAAATGAAAACTTCCCAAGCACTGGGAAATGCAATCTCTCAGTTCTGAGCCTGAAGAATAACTCAATGCAAAAATGTTAAATTTTATCCAAGACTAATGTACACAATGATCTTGCTGCCTCTACAAGCAACTTTTCAATGAAAACTGTATAATTTCTGCTCTATCCAATTTCCTTTAGAAACATAAGTACACTACAATGAAAAACAAAAAGTTCCCAAAAGACCACTTAGCTCAGTTTCTTCTGCCTGAACATAATCAAACTGTACACACACACATTTCAAGTTAGTTTGAAAAACGTTTTCTCTGCTTTAAACTCAAACCACATCTGGTTTGTATAATTTGAAGGAAACATTCATTCCACATTTTCCAATCTAAATCAGAAATTCAATGACTCTTTTTTGAATACAACGATACCAATGTGCAGGCCTGTATACATTTATACAAATGTGAGCACAAATACTGAAAAATGCCTAATGGAGCAGATCTGTCCAAAATTGGAGGAAAATATGAAGAGATCGTTTCCTCCCACACAGTTTTTTAGACAGTTCATGGACACATCAGACAGGAGTCTAGTTGCCCTATACACTCCCTTTAGTCAATGGGGAGAAAATGGTATCCAGATGAATCACCCACTGACTACAGAGGGAGCCGACAATGAGCAGGCTCTTAACATTATGTGGGAGGAATGCACGCCTGAACCAGAACTACAAGAACTAGTGTCTGCCTTCAATTGTTTTTGAGGAAACTTAAGAAAAAATCTTCTCTGTGAACTCTGAAGATGTATACTTGGAGAAGGGGTTTCTATTCAGCAGTAAACAGCACTCCTGACAGCAGTTATCCTCTTCAGTCTGGGGAATAACTGCCAATAACCAGACCAAGGTGTGAGGAATACATTATTAAAGCACTTTACTCAAAATCAACAGTAAAATGATGGCATTTAATCGACAGCCTCGGTGACTATTATGGCATTACGGACAGATGTATTATCCAACAACATGTAGTATGCTACCAGGACCTGTTTAAAGGTAACACAACAGGGAGTATTATTCTAACTAGCCATTTTCTTGGAGAAAGCATTACTGATTCTTTTCAAAATTAATTCAAATACTTTTTCCACTAAACTGTTCAAAAGCACATTGATAAGAAAACATGAGACAGCTGCAGTATAATATAGATTCATCTACGCTGCACTCCGAAGCATTGTAGTAAAATTGTTTACTGTACTCAAGCTTGCCTGTATCTGTACTTCAGTTTCTAATAAAGACAAGTCCTAAAAAGAGGCATTCGTGAGATAATTACCAAGCTGACTTGAGGAGACAACCCATGCTATGTTTAACTTCATGCTGAAATGTATATCACACTTGAATATTCACACAGACATGCATACTGCAAGAGGAAAAATTTCTATTGGACGCCTCACTGTGGCACCTCTCCCCTAATTACAATGTCACACTTATGCCAGAAAGATGGAATTCAAGATACTGGTCATTTTGAATACCTGTTTCCTAAATACTAGGGAAAATTGGTTTAGTATGGGTATTTAAAGATAATGCCAGAATTTCATTTGGGTTTATTCAACTGATCTTCATAACTAGCACTCTAGGGTTTTTTTGTGCGATACAGTTTTTGATTGCAGAAAGTTGCACCTCTAAGTTACGGCCTAATGTTTGTAACACAAACCATATGCTTACTCATCACTTCCTAGACTGTTGTTTCCATATGGTAGTCATTAGAACACATTTTAAAATGATCTTCTCTTGTTCCCTTGCTAGGGATCTAGTTCTGTGCCCATAGTCAAAGAAAATGAACAGTAGTTACTACATATGCAGAGGCTGGTATTTAAGGCAATTCTTCCAGTTGCAGAATTAACTAAACAACAGAAATGTAACGAATACCAAGTACAGTGACTAAAACTGCTTGACTTAGTGTATGGCATAATTCTTGCCTTCTGTCAATGTGATAAAGCACTTCCACTTGTTTGTTTTAAAAATGTTTTGAACAAGAACACTTGCCTCTAGCCTTCCCAGATGGTGCTTATACACCACTTGAGGGCAGTCCTGTAATATGTTACTGTACAGCTTCTGAAAATGGGGAACATTAGGTTTCACTATGTTCTGCACTTTCGATCTGTCTTCTCCTATTACCATTCTGAAATCACCTAGTCAAGAAAAGAAAAAGTTAATTCATTAGGAAAAAACCTGAAAACTCAAAGGAGAATATCACAGAAACATAGTACAAAGCTGTCATCTAAAACTTTATTCTCCAATTCTACCAATGCCTATATAATCCACAACAAGGTTCACCTTCTAATAGTCAAAATATACTATTCAAATACCTTCAAGCACAGAAAATAAGATTCAGAATTGTTATGTGGCCTCTGCTGTCCTGTAATGTCATCAACCCATGTGTCCACATTTTCACTTGGACAACAAAAAAATTCCAGCTGTCAAGCTCAGCCTCGAAAGTGGCAGTAATACAGTTATATTCTTCGCAACCATACATCAGTTTCAACAGCTTACTAAACAGATTGACCAGCCCCAATACTCTGTATCCAGAAACAAAGCACCTTAAATTTTCCAATCTCAAAAGAAGATAATTTGCATTGTCTCTGCACTTCAAGGGCAGTACCTGAAGTACAGATAATGGCAGTCATGGTAAGATCACAGGATTACCTTTTCCTCTTAGCCAGTATTTTGTTAGTAGTTTCAAAAAGTAATTCCTTTTAACACCACTGTTACATTACTGACCTTTGCACTTTCTTTTACAATACATAACATAGTTTCAAAGAGAATAAATGAAAAGACAGTCAGTCTGTAATAGAGTATTCATCTACCTCTATTAGGTACTACCCTGGTAGCTTCCAGGGTTACCAACCAGGAGTTAGAGGCTCAGTGCAGCACACATCAACAAACAAAATTCTGAATCTATCCATTTTCCCACTTCTCACATTCAGGAGATAAACGTTGTTTCAAGGTGGCAACTTGCTAGCATTACTTAGCTTATTTCAATTTATACCAAGCCGCAAAACAAACACTTCGCATATAGATGGTACTGACTCACTGCTCTCAAAAAATTTATAAAAAAATAAAAGGATAAACATTTTCCAAATTAAACCATAAACAACTCTTTTCAGCAGTCTCCAAGGAGACCGATTCAAGTAACACACAATCAATTCTGTCTACTAGTATACCCTCTGAAAAGTTTAAGACTTAAAGTGGCAGCAAAATGTCCTTGATGGCCTTTTTCTTGAACATTCTCAACTGGGAGCCTTTTTGCTTTAGCTGTGTTCACATAGTAGAGCCAATTTCAACATCTTATAGCATGGCAACTCACCTCCCACATTTCTGGTTAATTGCACTGTTTCAAAGGACATATAAAAAAGTATCTTAGTTACTAATGCTCACCAAGAATCTAATGACATTCCTGGACAGGTTTCAGGTGGGCAGGTATGCAGCCCTGTAGCAAACCTCCCTGGTTAGCAACCCTCAGCAATCCCACTGTCAGCACCCTCTTTACTTTTCTGTCACTTTCAAACAGATAACGACTCAGAAAAAACTGCTGAGGAGCAGCTAGACAAATTGCAATCTAAATTGGCCAGAGAAGTACTACGTAAAGGACAGTAACATTCCTCAGTAGAAGCAAGCTGCAGCTTATAAACCCTACCTGCCTACCCGTGCTTTTTTTTTTTTAAAGTCAAACTTGCATCTCTGTATGAGCAAAGAAAGTGCTGTGTAAAGTACAACTCCAACCAAACTTGTTCATAGTGATTTCATTAAGGATATCAACACTTAAAGAGCAATGCTGAATTAAATGGTAACAATTAAATCTTGTATTGAAGAGTCATTTGGAGTAATTTCTTATATTTTTTCCATACCAATTCATAGCTAAAGAAAGGAGGAAATTCTCTTACCAAAAAAAAGTCAACAAATGCCAACCAGGACGTGAGTGTTAAATGTACACTGAAGAATCATGATCTGGATCTTTAAGTTAACTAAATAAGAATCTTAAACACAGCACATTCAAAAAGTAAGAGATAACAAAGCATGGGTCAGACTATGAGATGAATCAACATTGCACTGAGTGAAAAGAAAAATTTTTTCCCAAGGTTTTGAACCCTTAAAACCAAAATACAATCCATACAAACAGAAAAAAACCCCATTATTTCAGCATATTCAATCACACATACTTAGCTGTTCATAAGTCAAGCAGGTATAAGAAGTTTTGCTTACAGACCTATACCTGTTTTCTATGAATAAGCACAATTACTCTTTTCAAGCTTTTCTATTACACAGCAGTAAAATATAATTATTGGAGGATGCACCAGTGGAGGCCCAAAGCAAGAGAGCAGACAACTTATTATACATTAGACTTCCTGCTGTGCTACAACAGCTCCAACTACAGCTTTTCTCCTGAAAGACTTTAGACACCATATACTAACCAGAATAGGAGAGTCCTGCAATCTGCATATAGAGGTCTTCTTCAGAGAAGCTTTCTGGTAACATGAGAAAGGCTGCAGTGACTGCACTCTTCAGATTGCTAACAAGAGCAGCTTGTAGCTTGCTATTCTCATTCTGTGTCAGTATTTTCACCTGAAAAAGTAGAGTCATTGGAAGCAAGACTTCAGGAAAGTGCTGCTGAAGATGGAGCTAGGAATGTTACTCAATCCAACATGAAAAATAAGAAATTTATTTAACATTAGATCCTATTATTATGGTACAGTAAAGACTAGAGTGTCCCCTTTTGTTTACACAGTGGGAAAGAGGGGAACACCTTTTTCAGGAGTTAACAGCCTGCTACAGAAGGCTGTTTTTACAAACAGGTTCAGAATTGCTATAAGCAACAGCCATTAACTAATCTCTGAACAGCTATTCACCTTTTCATATTCATTAATAGATCCAGTAAACAAAACAGGCTGGTCATGAGGATAAACTAATATTTAAAGTCTCATCAACTAATCACTTTTGTGTACTTTCATAACTTGCTGCTACAGGGAAACTCTAAGGAAAGACAGAAGTCTGTGGCACCCCAAGCAGTCACGCAAACTGCTTATACCTTAGGCTGGTCCTGGAAATAACAGCAAGTTATAGACATGTTTTGAGAACACCACAGTTACAGCCTTTTAAAAGGTGAAACTGAGCAGAGATGCTATTCTTCCTCATGGAAGACCACAGACTTGCTTTAGTGAAGTAAAAGGAATAATCTCTTCCTTTGCTAAAAATACTCCCTAACGCAAACCAGACTTTTTTCAAAGGGAAATAATATGCTAGGCTTCAAAATTTAAATGCATGAAACACTGCAGTACTGATACCATTTCTGAACAAATTTTAAACAAATAGTTCAGGTAGCTAGAAATCTCCCAGAAAGACAGAGTGCAGTAGTTATCACCAAGGTATGACAAGAATGAATGTTGATTCTGGGGATTAATCTGAAAGACCACCGAAGTTACGGAAGGTTTTTTCACAGCACAGAAAACTTGTGGTACAGTGACTAGTTCTGATCACATTACATAAGGGGGAAAGAAGAAGCCAATTTATTCTGGTTTTACAGTATACAGAGAATCCAGTTAACCAAGAGTACAGCTGAGACTTTAAAATTATTAAATAATTTAAAGAGAGATATATTCATATTCCGTTTCATAAATAAGCATGACCCTCAGTCATCACAACAGTTTAAAGTAGGAAATGTACTACTTTTACCGCTAGGAAGTTCATACACAAAAAACTGCAGGTACGTG
>WEKW01017632.1:343-12309 GCA_013389905.1 Sula dactylatra | reverse complement strand
TAGAAAAGAAACATTCTCTGGCCATTTATTTACACTGTATTATGCCTCCTTTGTATGCAACCCAGTCATATAAATATCGTAATTCTACAGTTAAAGTATTGCCAATAAGTATGAATTGTGCCACATTTAATGAAGAAGGTTAATCTTTTTTAGAAGAAGGAATGTATTAAGCCCTCCATAAAACTAGTGTTAAACACAGAAAGCAAAATAATATACCTGGAAGTAGCCTCCTAAGCATGGGGCTGGATCATGTCTAGCCCTGATGTTCTGTGTTGATACCCTTTCTAGACTTAACCATCACCCACTCAGGAGTGGGATATATGTGGTCATTCACAAATTGACATAGATTCTTCTTCACTATCTTTTCGTTTTTCTCTCACATAGAGGGAAAGAGTTTTACACATTTTTAGAGGTTTGCAAGTTCACAGGTGAAGAGGATTGCATATTTTTCACTACCGTCTAACCTCTCAGTACCATTCTCACTTTTTTCATTAAATGTGCAGCTGATTAGAGAAATATTTGATTTAGGAATGGATCAGTAAGGAAGTACTCCTTTATTTATTTATTATTTTAGTTGCTGGCTGATACAAAATTAAAAAAAAAAAAGAAGTCTGAAAGTGATTCAAAAGGAAAAATATTTCTCTTGTGAGATGAAATTTAAAGCTTAAAAAATGTCCTTTTTCATGCAGGTTGACACACAGACTTCCAAATTCCCTCTAACCTGAGACTCAGGTAGAATTTAAAGCATTTCTGTCTAAGACCGATCCATTCCACCTGAGCTGGTGGCACGAAAATCTGGACACCTTCGGTTTGGAAGATAAAGTTCGCAATGTGCCTAAATCTAAGCTGTAACGTGTGTTTCAAAGTAGTGCCTGGTTCCTATCTAACCCCCTTTATGATTCACAGATGGGCTGGGAAGCAACTACTCATTTGGAATTCCCAATATGTAAGATATGATCTTAGCAAGACAATACACTCAGACAGTCTAGAATTTTAATTAAAAGCTACAGCCAGATGAAGAATCTTACTGCAATTAATTCTGATAATTGAAATGTTTACCTAGAAATATATGGACACGGATACTAGAGCTTCGTCACTGTGAGGGGTGTCAGAGTTACAGCTCCTCCAACCGGGAGAGGGACTTAAGCACCAAATAACAGGCTAGGCAGGACCAGCTTCATCTACACCTTCCTGTTGAACCTGAGCTACTCTGGGGGAAAGAGTGCACGAGTTAGTGATTCAGAGAGCAAGACAAAGAATGTGGCTGATACTCTAATCCTTAATGCTCCAGGTTAGGGACAGCTGGGCTCCAATCCATTTGCAAAGAACGTTCATATATTTTAAAGAATGAGTCTGTAATGTCAGAAAATAATGATTCCTTACATAGATGTTAAAATTTAAGTCATTACTTTCCATCCTTACCCCACTAAAGTAGTTTCTCTAATGTTTTCACAGTCATGCTCAGATTTATGCCTTAGCTACTGTGCAGAAGAAAGTTATTGTAAAAGGATTACCTCCTTGGTTTTCTCCTCCTGTGGCTGGGTTTTAAAAGAAAATGGCAGCTACTTCCACATTCTCTGTAGTGTAGGTTTTCTAGTATAGGTAGATTCAATTGGAGAAAAAATTTGCTTTCTAGATTTTGATTGTGTTTAAGATGTAAAGGTGCTTTGGCACATAAAAATAGAACCTATGGTGGGAATGCAGAGGCATCTGAGGAATGTTCATTTCAAGCACTAACGTGTCTATGTGTTTTGGCACTCTGACAGTCAGATATCAGTTGAATGTGGGTTTTCAGGATCATAAATTTGGATGTAGACACACCATTCCCACTTTATAGCCTTTTTCACGTCTTACCTTGTGAAAATGTTGTCCACAGCTGTAAGGGAAAAATACAATTCTTTCCCTAACAGTTATATCACTGTATTATTATGAATGTTGATTAAAGTGATTCTCTAGTTTGAACCCTTTATTTTAATTAAATAAACACATTTACCTTTTTTGTTTCAAGTCATATAATGTTTCTATCTTAGAAAAATAGCACGTGGTTTTATATATTTAGTTACAAGATATTGCTGACCATCCCCAGTTTTGTTATTGAACGTTATTATGTAGTCAAATCTGAAAATAGTTGAATTACTTGAAAAAAATAGTCCAATTTAGTGTTTAATATACTACTATGCAAATGTGTGATGAAAAGTGTTTTGCTTTCTCTGAAAGAAAAATGCATAATCCCAAATCTGCAATCACTAAAAATTACTACAATTGCATTTGATGCATTTAGTTTCAAAGCTGAAAAAATGAGAGAGATTCCTTTTGACAGGTTCTATTCTAAGTTAAAAGACTTATTCCAAATTAGAAAATAAGCATTCCTTCAGAAGGAAAAGAAGAGTTTGGAGAAAAAGCCTAACATATCATGCTATAATGCACCATTGTCTTAATACCATCAAAATAACACCAGAAGCCACTCGAGGATTCTCTGCTGAGCTGCAGAGGCTTGTTCACCAATCACTAGACATTCAAATAGAAGAAAGAAATCCCCTGTAAGACCGGCTAAAAGGCTGTGAATTATTCTTCCTTTCATCTGACAGACTTGTCTTGGACATAAAATGCAGAAATGGATCTGAAAGATAACAGAAAGCTGCACCTTTACCTTTGAAAGTTGCATGTGTACATACATATTATGTGTGTCTGTGTGTGTGTGTGTGTGTGTGTGTGTGTGTGTGTGTGTGTGTGTGTGTATATGGCAACTGGGTCAGGTATCACACTGAACTGCCCCTCTGCCTGCCTCACCTGAACTACTGAGCTAGAATTTGGTGAACTCCAATAGTGCTATGTTCTTTCTTGAAGTTCTTGTTTGTGAAAATACAAAGGGACAGAGGGAACAGATTTATCAAATATATGAAATGAAAGCACACTAAGCCACTGGGCTGGTACTCTCATCTCAGACAAAACTTGGTCTTTACTGTCAACCAAGTGAGATGATATTGAAGCCAACATTTCAAGCAAATCAGTCAACAGAAATGGTCTGTGGCTTCCTAGTCATGCCTCCCTCATCAACCCATATGCCATCATTCTGCCCTTGGCTTTGCTAGCTTTTTACTACAGGTGGGTGGTAAGGGAAGTACTAGATGTACAGCTTCTGCTTTCCAGCCTGGAAACAGTCAAATGTGGGGAAGTCTGTGGGGAAAAGCACTATGGTTTCTTATTTCACTGCAAGCTGTGATATGGCTATGCACTTTGGACCTGAAAAGGTAAGTGTGTCACACACATTTGTAAGCATGCCTTCACAGCTTGCTTGAGAAGTTAAAAGCTGCTTGACGCCTGTATATGGGATAACCTTTTTTCTTTATTTGTACCATTGGACTCAATCCCATACCCTGCTGTTAACTTTCTTTTCCCTTCCTGACTGTTGGACAGATCTTTTTAGATAATACCTTCTGATGACATACTAGCTCTTGCAGCTCATTTTAATGTTGAGTTTAGGAATTCCTGATCATACAAGCAGTTAAAAGTGTGATAAGGCCAGAGAATGGGGATAGAACATGGGAATACTCACTCCCACAATGCTACCTGCTTGTTTTGGTGTTATGAAATTGCTTTTACATGTTTTTTTCCAAACAGTTCTGTGGTGACCTTATAATGGAATAATATTCTTAAGTCCCTTCAGAGCTGGAAATAATTGTCAGCTGTGAGGTTTTTAATGAAATTTAACTACTGTAAAAGTCTACGGTTTTCTTTTCTTTTTTTTTTTTGTTTTTCTTCTCCCCTGCAGTCACATTTTTATAAAAGACTTAGGAGTGGTGATAGTGAAAGTTTTTATTTTTTATGGGAATGGGAAGAATTACCTTTGCAAACAGATCTCTGATTACAGTTGATGCTCTGGGACTATCACTAGTGTTAAGACCAATAAACAATTTGGTAATACAAAGCCAACTTCTAACTCTCTAGCTGCTAATTCTAGGTAGAGAAATTGTTTTCATTCTTAATATGCTTTTCTTTCACTTATGTGTTTTTGTTATCCTTTGCTGAGTGAAAGTAAAATTGTGCTCCATTTAAGTCTAAATAGGTAATTTTATTGTATTTTTCATCCTTCACTCAGTATTTATGGCCTAATTTTCTTTTTCATATTTGAATAAAAGAACAAGTAAAGTAAATTCCAATATTAAGACTACAGTTATCTTATATGATCTTAAAGGAAAAAGCTTGCTTTAGATTTCACATTTTTTTGCCATGTGACCATATGCTTTTTGACTGGAGCTAGTTGGGTTTTTTTTAATATATTTTCAGTTAGCTAGATTTGTACTATGGGGAAAAATACTAAAAGAAACACATTAACAATAGTCTTCAAATTTCGGTTCTTCAATTTTTCAATGCCTCTCGTGAAATCTAAGTTATTTTCCAGACATGCTGAGCTTCCAGTAAATCAGTGACAGGGTAACTGGTGAACACAAAAAAAAAAAAAAAAGAAAAAGGAAAAAAAAAGAAAAGCCCTTGACTTGAATGATGTGTTCCCACTAACATAGAAACCAGTTTTATATCCTTTGTTGTCTCCTTGTCGGTCTTCACCTTTAAAAAAAAGGAATAATGAAATAAAACATAAAAACAACTAAAAAATTAAAATATTTACTTGCAGTAACTAGAACATGTTGTTTATATTTAGAATAAGAAATAATTTTGTACATAGGTTGTAGACTTTTTAATTATATCAGGTTGTCAGGAAGATTTGCTAGCTGGTCATTGTAAAGCTCTATAAAATTGTTGAGTGTTATCTAATTATTCCTAGTCATAGAGAGCCTGATGAATTTCTGGTTTTAAAAAAAATGTGAAAGATTTATTAATGAGTCAGCTGTCTATCCTAGCAGAGAGACTGGAAGGTAGACCTATAGAAGAATGGTTTTCTGACACATTTTTAAAGGACTGGGAAGGACAACATGCCTCAGAAAGGGAATACATAGCCAGGGAAGGCATTGTGCTGGAGACAAAGAAGGATGACATTATGAAGCTGTTCCTCAGACTAATGATGCACATTGCCATTGCCCCCACTGCCCTGCACTCCTACCATCGTTGGTGGGAATGCCACTGTGCATGAAGACACCAGCAAAATGGGCAAATGCTATGATAGCAAACTGAAAGAGTCCAGAGTACTTTCCTGCAGACAAACATCCAGAACCATTTGAGAAGCCATATTTTTGCTCCTATGTGACTTCCATCCACTGCTGCAGGAAAGCACATGTCTCCCATGGATCCTGTGTTAGATCTGCCAGCACATGTAAATGTCTCAGCTGTAAAATCATAGTAGTGTACTACATGTCCAATGCATTTGTATGGGCTGGCAGATATGACACGAGACCTATGGATTACTGTCTTTCTGGATGGATACTAGGTATTCCAGTGCTCCTAAAGTGCCTCCAGACACCTGTGTTTTATCAATACCTAGGAATTGAGTCTAAACTTAGCAGAATCATTTAGCTCCACTAAGTGTACTGACAAGATTTCAATTGAGTGTAATACAAACTTGTGGTCTGCAGGTGATATAGAGACCTTAAGGCAGATACCTAGATTTAGGTGTCTTCATCTCAAACTGAATCCCACCCAAAGAGTTTCTTCTTTGATGAAATGATGGCATTGGATATCCAGTACACAGATACTTATACAGATACAGATTGTTTGTCTCATCTTTGTTTTTGAATCATGATAAAAGAATAAGCGTTATTAATACAGCTCCTCTATGTAGATTTTTCCTGCTAGCAGAGCTGTCCTGCAGACCATTTTCTGTTTAGCTGACCACCTAAGGTTTCTGTGTAATCTCCAAATCTGCTGGGTAATATAGTTCTTGGCTGCCCTGTGTGAATCTTTTCTTGGTTGAACACCAGGACATGCATGAAGTCAAAGGATCTCACAATGGGTTCTTGGGCACTAGCCATGCTAGGTTATCTGCTCAATGCATTTTTTTTTTAATTCTTTGTGGAAAATTATTAGCTGTAGCAACCTTTAGTAAGAGTCAAGTTGTTCGCAAAAGTGCTGTCATATTCCTATAGTATTCTTACGGGTATTAAAAATATTTCCAGAGGTTCCATTTGTCTCTTTTTTCCTACTGTTATTTTGTCAGCTCTTCTGAGCTTTGACTTGCCTATTGGGGCTGCTTTCAAAGTACCTATATGCTTCAACTATTCAGACAATATTTTACAGAAGCCTAGCTTCTAATGATTCTTCTCGAGACATGCCTGAGCATGACGGTGATCTTTGGCTAATTATAAGGCTATATATCTAAAACTATTTGGGAGGATGCAGCTGCCAGAATAAGTAAGTCTTGTACTATTCACTCATGTCATATATTACAAAAGACTCTCCTGGCCATCCTCCAACATTAAAAAAAACGTAACCTGGACATAAAAATTGTAAGCAAAGGAACTACATCAAAAGATAAATAGGCTGAAGTGGATGTGAAGTGTAATAGAAGGTAGAGTCTGGAGGTCTGACAAAAGTTGAATAGTTGGGAATGCATCTGCATATACCTTAGAACAAACAAATTCATTCCAAGGTGCCCATGCTCCTACTCCAGTATATAAAATCTTCTTAGAAAATAATTTTTTTAAAAGTTGTGTGTGATAGCAAGACACTATCTAAAGAAGACTTAAACATTTTTAAATATATCCCTAATCATCCTATTAGTCTACACACAGATATAGTTTTCGTACCTTTGTTGTTGTGTATGTGTAAATACAAAGGAAATAATCTAATTTATTTCTGAAAATAGATCATAAGCTAAAATAGATCATAAGCAATCATCTTTTGTGTGCAGCAGAAGAGGGAGAAGACATACAGGTGAGGAAAAGGAATCTACCACAAACAGAGATACAGCTAAAGAATTATGTGTAGATATAATAATGTAGAAATGCTGAGAAAGTGAAAGAAAGGAGGAAATTTTTTTCTTCTCTTTTGCTAACTGAAAAAACCCCCAATGTCTAGTTAATTAGAAGAGGGGCACAACATCTAATAGCCAAAAACTCCCAAGTTCCAAACCTGCATCTGAAAATGACTTTGCTGTAACAGTGGGCAATTCACTTTAACTCTGAGGTTTCACGTATGTAATTTGAGGATAAGTATTTATTCTTCTCGTAAGAGCTGTATGATGAAAATCAGTTAATGTGTGTGTGTCGCTTGATGTTGAAAAGTATTCTGATTTTTAAACAGAATTTGTTTATTTTTGTCTTATATGTCTTGAATATTTTTACTGCAGTTGGTGTAAAAACAGTTGTGGTGTCAGACATTTTGATCCAAAAGCCTCCCACAGGAACTTTTAAATGAGATTTAAATTAACCAAAGGGGATCAAACATTGTCCTCTGAATGTAATAATCTCTGCCTTGTAGAATTATGGAAAAGTAATTAAAAAGCTAAATATAAGGATCCCACATCATGTTTCCCAGTTCATTCTTGCATGTAACATTTCATGCAAATCAGATTATTTTGTTTGACTTAAAAATTACTGGGCCAGATTCTCAGCTGAACTAAAATCAATGCAGTGAAGCTGATTTACACAACCTGTGCATCTGGTCTATAATAGTTATTTAACATATTCAGATGTCAATGTAGCTTTTTTCCCCTTCAAAGTAAGACTATAGCTGTGGTTCATGGTAAGCGACATTAAACTGATGAGATCCATGCAAAACTACAAAGGGGTGGAGTCTGACTTTAGGCACAACTCTGAGTGAAGAGTATGCCCAGTCCTACCACAACCACAGGAGGCATTGTACCTCACAGGCCCAATTCCTCCCTTATTTCCTTTTACATCCCTGGAGTTAATAGCTTATTACTGGTGAGATTCAACACTGAACACCTATGCTCCCACTGTGAGTTGGCTCATTTATTTTGGCTAAAGAAAAGGGGAAGTGAAGCACTGCTGTGATTGTTCTTCCATTTCACATAAAGCAGCCTGGCCTGATACAAGGCTGCTTGGGTCCGGCAGGAAAAAGCGATATAGATCACAATGCAATCTATATACTTCGGAATGCAGCAGCAGTAAATTAATAAGTAATCATGGTAATTTCCTCAACCTCACCATGCTCTCATCATCACTAGTTGAGAATCAGTCCCAGGAATGGTATATAAATCACTTGGAAAAAGAGAATTTGATCCTGACTGTTCTTCAGCTTCTCTGGGCTTTCTTGTTGTCCTCAGATTCTACTGAAATTGAAGAATCATTATCATAAGGATTTTGGAGGGAAATAGCAAATGTTCCTTACACGTTCCTAGAATTTTAATTCAATTTCCAAATTTGCTTTCATAGTTACTGTGACTTTCATAGAATCATATCACAGAATCATAGAATGGTTTGGTTTGGAAGGGATGTTAAAGATCATCTAGTTCCAACCCCCCCACCATGGTCAGGGACACCTTCCACTAGACCAGGTTGCTCAAAGCCCCGTCCAGCCTGGCCTTGAACACTTCCAGGGATGGGGCATCCACAGCTTCTCTGAGCAACCTCTTCCAGTGACTCACCACACTCAGAGTGAAGAATGTCTTCCTTTTGTCTAATCTAAATCTATCTTCTTTCAGGTTAAAGCCATTACCCCTCGTCCTATCACTCCATGCCCTTGTAAAAAGTCCCTCTCCAGCTGTCTTGCAGGCCCCCTTCAGGTATTGGAACAGCCCCAACTGTCTCAGCCTGTCTTCACAAGAGAGGTGCTCCAGCCCCCTGGTCATCTTTGTGGCCCTCCTCTAGACTCAGTCCAACAGGTCCGTGACCTTCTTACGTTGGGGGCCTCAGAGCTGGATGCAGCACTACAGGTAGGGTCTCACCAGAGCAGAGTAGAGGGAGAGAATCACCTCCCTCGACCTGCTGGCCACACTTCTTTTGGTGCAGCCCAGGATATGGTTAATTATCATAACGTAATGGAAGAAACAGGGAGATCCATGTTAGTTAGGTAGGTTACAGAGATAGCGAAAAATCTCATTTTGGTTCCTGGAAAATTAATAAATTCTTCATTGGATACATGTGTTTTTACTTCACTTACCTAACCCACCTCCAGCAGGATATCTTAGTTATTTAAGTAACTTTTAATAAAATGTTTGTCATCCAAACATTTCCTGATTTGACTTTTTCCTTTCTTCTTTTCCTTTTTTCTTTTCCATTTTTCTTTTCATTTTCTTTTCTCTCTTCTCTTTTCTCTTCTCTTCTCTTCTCTTCTCTTCTCTTCTCTTCTCTTCTCTTCTCTTCTGTGGGTATCTCTTTCTCTACATTAGTCTATGTCCTTGTAGCTAACAACTAGAGACAAGTTCAACAGCTGCTGTGAACAAATTTTATTTTGTGGAACATAATGTAAGTATTGCTCTTGTTTTGCTTTTGCATAGAAGTTATATGGCAGTAATTCCTATATTAAATTGCAGTGAGGAGCATGTACATTTGTTCATCAG
Organism: Sula dactylatra; assembly: GCA_013389905.1. NCBI lineage: Eukaryota > Metazoa > Chordata > Aves > Suliformes > Sulidae > Sula > Sula dactylatra. Next base: position 2,894 of record WEKW01017632.1, on the reverse strand, counting down.
ATGGCAGTTAAAGCAGGAGGGACCCCAAATCCATTAACTGAAAAAACTGGATGAATAAAATTTACTCAGAAACTACTCACTCTTTTTTGGATCCATTTAAAAGGAACACTTACTTCTGGCTCAGGAGCAGTGAAGCCTAATGAAACAAATATAAGATACAGAGATAGGAGTTCATAAATTCAAACCCATATATTCTTGAGAAAAATGGAAGAAAATTAGACAGGTATCTGGACAGACCTCATTTGGAAAATATATTTTTGAAGATTCTGGGGCTTCTTGAGTGTTCCACTTACTCTGTCATATTTGAATTAAGACTACTAGAAAATGTGTTGTTCCAAATTAGTCAACATGTCCACATGATCGCTCTAGAAAATCTTAGCTTTTCTTTGTTTTATTGCTGTGGGAAATCTCTACTGGGAAGTACTTCTTATTAGTTTTACTACAAAAAAGGGGATTGTATTCGGCAAGGAAATAAATATATATGGGTATGAATCTTCACTTAAATCTATTGGAATACAGAACAATTTGCATGTATATTTTCACATTGAGATCTATGGAGTTCACATAGCTGAATGAAATACTTCTGAAATGTATTTGTAAACAAAAACAATTTTCTTATGACCTGTATGTCAAGTAGCAGCTTGAATGTAATTAAACTGATTGCTACCTCTGGAGTTTCATTTCCCTGAAACATAATTTTTATTCTGCTAGACCATAAACAGAACAGATACAGCACCCAGAAAGGATGATTTCTGGACTGTGTCTGAACTGGGGGACCCACAAGTGCATCTGAGCTCATGGTGCATGTCTTGGCCATGTCACACAACCACTTTCTATGTCCTGGCTGTTGCAAGAAAGAAGCCTGGATTACAAGGTCTTAGTATGCTCTAAGCAGGTCCTCATGTAGGTAGCCAGCCTGATCCATCAGGAAAGTTTCTGTAATTGTTCCTGTAATTTGGAGATGAATAAAAATCTCAAATCCACCAGACAGGGACATAGAATAGTTAGTTCTATGTTCAGATTTGCTGTGAAACACCAATTAAGTAATTGCAACCTCTTCATGTCTCCAAGATTAATCCAGGAATAGGAATAACAGTAATAGCTTTCTCTCTGTTTTGTGTTTTCTCTGTATTTAAATTGTTACCTTAAGGTTTTTGCATCCAGAAGAGAGTGTGTGTATGTATATTTATTAGTATGAGAAATAAATAATTTTTATCTAATTGTAAAAAATACTTGTGTACTGACTGTTGCTACTACAGCCACATTAGCTAGATCCACATTAGCAAGTTGAACATGGCACAGACTTGTGCAGTGGTCCTCAATCATGCATATAGATTTCTTAGAGGCCTTGTAAAGATTCATCCCTACATGTTTGTGGAACCATGTACTCTTATAATGACACTGTCTTTGCTTTAGACAAAAATAGTAGAAAAAATATTCTATCTTTTGAAGACTGTTTATTATCATGTTTGTCTTAGAAAACAATTTTCACTACAGCCATCAGAGTTACAAAAATAGTAAATGACTGTATTCATACTATCTTCTAGAGGTGTCAAATATAACCATTAAAGACATTTTTGCACCCTAAGACAAATTAAGAATAAGAATTTTGGATCACCTTGGCTAATATTTGCATACCTGGCCAGCTCTACTGTCAGTGAAAAGAAGAATGTTCAAAACCTAAATTAAGCAAAGAGCAAACAGCTTACTTTGGGAGTCTAACTTAAATATCACTCTTGTTCTCTCCACTGACTCTAGAGTCAGTAGATAAGCCAAGCTGAAAGACTTTTTTCTTGGAAATCTGTCATCATGATGCTTAGCTGAAACACCTCTGGAAGACTAAATAATGCCTATGACAACTTTTCTTCCTGTATAAGGGCTTTTTGAGTTTTGTTTGAACTTATTTCTTGATAATCTGTTTATGTAATGACTTATATTAGCTGGCACACTGAAAAATGCCCAGTTCCTGAGATTTAATTTTCGCAGGCAGATCACTGGTATACACAAGAAATAACAGTACATTTATTTTTTTATTTATAGTAAAGTAAAAATTTTATTCAATGCAGAATGATTTGCATTTAACTAAAATGTTTAAAAATGTGTAAATGTCACTGCCATCTCTCTTCTAATTTTGATGTTAAAATCTTATCTTTAGGAGAACCATATAGCTTTTTTACTCCTATTTTTGTCAAGTACATGATGTTGTTTGCTACTGAAAAAGAAAAGCTGTATGGTTGATCCAGCTGTTAAATCATGTCTACAATATATCATAAACAGCCAAGAGATATAACCCAAGAAACTAATTGACCAATACTTGGGTAGTGTGTGACATTATGTAGCTGTTTTAGCTGGCTTTGTAACATCACAGAAATCTATAACTTCATACTTCATGAGTCAGAATCAATAAACCTGCCATTACAGACTCCAAAATCAATCTTGCCTTACATGCTCCCCCTCTTTACTTCCTCCTCTTTTCCTTCTACTTCCCAGCAAAACAAAACAAACTATTGTGAGAATTTATACTCTTTTGAGCTAAGTAAAACAGAATAAT
>WEKW01017631.1:2752-17686 GCA_013389905.1 Sula dactylatra | reverse complement strand
CCATGCTAATAAGTTGTGCTTAACATTCTGAGCTTAACTATACAAGACAGTGAAACAATGAAATTGTTCCAGCTAAACTAAAAATCAAAGCTGAATGTGCTCCCTATTACCATCCATTGCAAATACTACAGAGCTAGAAGATTTGTGCACACCATGACCACATTATAAATCTTATTTTTGTCATATGGAGACAGAATTAGTAGAAATCTGAAGTAAATACCAGATGGAGGTCATCTCCTTCAAGCCAGTGAGTCCAGCCCCTATTCTTCTTCTCACCAGTCTGAACACAAACAAGTCTGTCCTTTTCCCAGGTAACTAGGCTCTGTGGAAGAGGAAACAAGTGTTTCTGTATGTCTTTGTCTCAATTCTGCAATATAGTCATAGACAATGTCCTTTTTTACTGGATAAAAAGGAACCTAAATACTACTGAGGGAAAGTGAAATTCCTTGTCTGTAACTCAAGCTCCTACCTCTGTGTTGCATTACAAATAGTATTCTTGAAACAATTTCAACTCAAGCAGCTGGACTGATCTTAGCATCTTAATTTTGTCATGGCCTCTTGATTTTATGTATTCAGTTTTACCTTGCATTTTCTGTTATCCAGGCCTTTATTATCTTCTTCAAACTCTTCTCCAATTTTGAACTGAAGTAAATAATCTCTGAATGTGCTAGTGGTATGGATATAAAATGAATCACCATCTTGTTTGATCACTTTCTGAGGCTTCAGCATTTTTGCTATCTTGCGTGTTGCAAAGTCAATACCTTGGACAAGAGGCAAAAAGGTCAGAGTTATATTTATCACCAGTCACTTTGACAGCCAGGACTTCCCTTTATGACTACTAGAAGCATTTCTTAGATAGTTTGTCCTTACTGCTGTGCAAGGTTTTGTGGTTTGTTTTTTGTTTTTGTTTTTGTTTGTTTCTTTAAAGCTGTATGTTACACTGATCAAGTCATGTCCTTGTACATTTTACTCTTTGGAAACCAGTTTACTCAATTGTTGCGCAATTCCTATGCAAGATTTCTAGGACTGCGAGTCATTAGAGTCCTTTGAGGAGTCAGGGAGAGTTGGTTTCCCCCACACAGATACCGTAAGCTTAGTCTCAGACTTATCCCCTGCTTAGCTAGAGGGAATAGTTAATGCCTGTTCTCATCCTTTGTCAGAAGAAAGGCATTACATGAATTAACAAGGAATCTTTGCACCCTAAACTTTAAATAGGGTAAAACGAAGGGCAGTCCTAAAATGAATTACTTGGGCTTGTTTTCAGGACATGCCACTTGCTATTACCACTTTTTAGGTGCAACTAGAAGACATCGTACTTGTCAAAAGATTTCCTGGTTACCTGTAGCGATCAGTCACCTTTACCAGAATCCTGATGTTCTCAGTAATACTGAGCTCAAAGCAGTGCTTCTAGATTTTTTTCTATTTCTTTAGTGAATGTTTGTTTCTTTAGAGGAACTGGCCATCTATCTGTCAGGTAACTGAATTACATTGCATCCCAATAGCCTGCTCAGAGTTGGGTTTTCAGGAGGGGGGGATGGGTAAAGTAGGGGGCTGTGTATTAATTGAGTTGTTTTCATCACCTACATTAAAAGCGTCATTTTATAGGACCACTAGAAGTTTCTCATTTTATGCAGGCTGGGGTTGTGATCTTCTTGACAGGGTGTGTTCAGCTACCATGTGTTGAACCATATGGCTCATTATGCAGTCTGTGTTTGAAGTGAGACTTCATTGCAGAAGTGCCAGAATCTGTCAGTCATGTTTTTACATGGTTACCAGTTTATTTTAGCACAGTGGGGTTAGAATTCAGTACTGACAACAGCTGTACCCATTAAGCCTTAACATGGTTATAAGAATGTATAAATACAAGCTACTTACAAATCTATTCTTTAGAGGTAAACATTAAATTGGAGGAAAGGCTAAGCTTGGAATAGCCATGTCTTTACCTGTAACCCTCTAGTCAGCAGATCTGGTATTAGCCTCCTCACTCTACTTATCTGGCAGAAAAGTTTTTCATTCGAGCTCTACAATATTGATTTCAGTCCTCGTTTTGTTCAGTGTACTGGCCACAAAGCGGGAGTAATTAAAGATAGGTTGTAAGTCATCAAAAGGATTCTTTGCCTTTTAAGTAAGTTTCCCCAATTACATGCTGAAAACAAATTGCATTTTTCACAAGATCGGTAGTTATGTTTCATTCAAAAAGCCCTTTACTTAGCTGGACAATGTTTATTATCAAGGAACAGACAGAATCACTATTCCATTTGAAGACCTTAACACATTAAGAGTATATTACTTAATATTCAAACTCAGGAATAAATCCTCATTATGGGGGCACCCTTTCCTTTTTTTCTAACCAATAACACACCAGGATTAGGAACAGAGAATAGATCTTTCACCATGTTAAAGATACTAACTAGGCAATTTAAGCAGGTCACCCAGCATAGATACAGCCAGAAAAGATTTCATTCTAGTCGGGTATACAATAACCACCAAGGGACACTGCTGGTCATCAGTTTACGCAAGTCAAAACGGCAGAAAGGGGTGGGAGAGGCAGGAAGAGGGGAAGGCAGCACACAAGGTTGCCTGCTGTGACAGTCTGTATTGAGTTTTGCACAAGAAAGCTAGTAAACCTTTCTTAGTTCCCCATTAAAGCACCACTGATCTTTCTCTAAAAGATCTGACCAAGGTAAGAGGTTAGCTTCAAGCACTCCAGAAAAAGGACAGTTAGAGAGACTTATCAACAAGTCACAGTAATGAGAGTATATTTTGTAAGCTGTTTAAAGATAAATGACATTAAGCTAAGCAACTGCCTGCAAGTTGCAAATACCCAAGCACTTTTTTTTTGTTACTTAACATTTAATTAACCCTAGACATAGGTTCTGTAAGTTTGTGCTCAAAAGCAAGAGAAATTGAGTGGACAGAGCAAACTCTTCCCAGCTTCTGATGAAAGCTATACAAAAATCCTACTTTTTACAAGTACTAGGCTGAGAAATTCCTGAAAGCTACAAGGACACCTGGGTGACAGGCTAAAGTATAGTTAATGCTGCCTGTTTATCAATAAACAAGGATCCCTCCATTGTTTTTCAGCAAAAAAAAAAAGCTTCAGCAATATCTAAGTTTTAGAAGAACTCTGACTCTTAAAATTCAGGAGAACCTTTATGGGGGAAGGGAGGAAAGATAGACTCAGGTTTTTTCACCTACCTAAGGCCACCATATAACCCTCGAAGTTGTCATTGCTGATAAGATTCCAAGTTCCACTGAAATCCACAGGCATTGCCAGACAGTGGAAAGAAGACACAATCAACCTCTGACCAAAAAGCAAAAATGAAGAAGTAGTTTTCCAACCAGGCCTTATATAACGAAGCCTGTGGGTGGGATTACATCCCAGAGCCTTTCTGGTGGAGGGGCAGGGTGCTGTTGCTGAGCCAATAGGTGAGAGGGTATTTGTAGAGCAGCTTCAGCTGCATTGGAGGGAAAAGTTCACAGTTTCTGAAATCTTTGTGTGGAGCAAATGTTAATAGCCCAAGAGTCACAATGCAAACCAAAAAGTGGTTTAAACCATTTGTGGCCATCTTGTATGGTTTAAAGGGAATCATGGACACATTTGGTCATTACTGAAATTCCCTGCATTACATTACATCTGTACATTAGATCTGTACATCTGTACATTAGATCTGTGGCTTTATGATCTGAAATCTGCATATTTGTTGAAAAGGTGATCTACCCACTGTAAATACACACATATTTGAACAGGCAGGGATTGACTGTTAAACTGCAGATGGTATTGTATCAGCAAATTTTAAAGCAGTACCTTTGACACAGAAATGACGTGTTATATCTTGTTGGTTTATGTCTGGAGTGAATAGTAGGCAGCATCACTGTCTAGTGGTTATAACAGAAAAGTGAAAGACAAAGCATGTTTTGGCTAAGTTATTCTCTAATGTGACTCTCAACACAGCTCTGCTGTGCCACAGTTTACCTATTTGTGATCTGGTTTCTTCAATGCTGTTTAGTTATATCCTAGTCAAATGAACATACCTACACAAAATTCTTTATTTTCTCAGATGCTTTACCAGCCAGAAAGTTTGCATACCAGTTAAGCATGAGACAGCAGATCCAGAGGCCTGAGCTCTGTTCCCAGTTCTGCAGCTCTGTATTTAACAGTTTTCTAGATGGGAAAGAGAATGAATACCTGTTCTTGGAATCCACTTTCAACTCCTAAAACTAGCCAATAGCAATAACAACTCCAAAGAGTGCTCCCATGTGTATAGGAGATGTAGCTCCCCCTTCGCTTTTTAATCTTGACTTGTACAGTAAAGGAGAGATGAAACAGAAGTTATTCCCACTGATGCTTTATTAGATGCCTTACATTGTGGCAGAGCATATAGGGAGTAGAGCACAGGATGCAGCAGGTAAGCTTCAGTGTTGGACTTCATCTTCAGCAAAAAAATGAAAGAAGTCTCTTAAGTGATGACCCAGCAATGTCTTTTGCAGTGTGAATGAAGACTGCTTGACTTGGAAGAGAAAGGATATACAAGGAAATTGGAAGTGAGATTTTATTTCCTTCAGAAGACACATAATTCTCCAATGTCTTGCAGTTATCTGCTGTCCATCTGTCGTTACTTTTTGCAAACTGTATGCCTTTTTGTTACAATTTACCAAGTGAGGAATATGAATTTAACAATCCTGAACCACTAGGCACTCTAGAATCGCTGTGTACAGGAGAGCTAGATTATTTTGTACCTCAGTTTCCTTATCGGTAAAATGGGGAAAACAATCATTCCCGAAGTCACACGTTATCTTTTGAGCATGAGCTTAATCCCGCATTTTAAGTGATCAGATGGGACAGTAACAAGCACCACAATGAAGGCTACATTAAAAGAAAATCCCAAAATTGATGGGCAAGGGAAATCATAACTGTGTTGCTACCGTACTAAAAAGTAAAAGGGAATTTGGTGTTCTGAATCTTGAACGAGGAAACTCACCTATAGCTGCTACATTTATCTATTTACTGACTTGGGTTAGGCTGGATAAAAACATAGTATTTTGCAGAGAAAATTAAGTTCCCCTGAACTTTAGCTACATTTTTGGAGCTGACAGTTTGACCTATATGACTCACAGAATCATGCGAGTGGGAAATCAGGACGTCAAAGCTTGTTTCCTGTTTGCAGATGGATATTGTTCTCTAACCTATACTAAACTAGGAATGGCACAGAGAAATGCAAATTAATGTTTCCCCTGGACTCAAATAGTAACATTTCACCCATAATTTGCTATTACAAGGTTATGATAGTAAAGCACTGTTGCAATCCTACTGACTCTTCCAAGTAAAGAAAAGTCAGTACTTGGGTTAAATCCTGTGTAAAAGCCTGGATATAACATTTTTAATTGAAAAATTGAGATTATGCAGATTGTCTGGGATGTGGTGCTTCTTTCTGTAAATCAGTACTTAACGTCAAACTAAGACTTATAAAGGGTACTAGTGTTACTGTTTCAAGGCTCAGCCAAAGAATTGCCTATGGAACATTTTGTAAGAACTGCCGAGTGCCCTGGCCATATCCTATGATGGTTCATTTCTTTCTCCCTTACGAATTCCCAATTTTCTTTTTGTGGAAAGAATTTTTTTCCATTTTCATCTTAATTGCTGTGCAGCATTGAGCATCTAACGCATTCCATTAAGGATGTGGCCTCATTACAGAAGTAGATAAAGTGGTTCCTGCTGCTGTTGCAGTATTTATAAAATATTTTGAGTCTGAATTACACATGTGGTGTAAGGGCTCTATGTTCTCTTAACAGAGCAGAACCAAATGCAGTGATCTAAACAAAAACTTAGTTTTTGTTTGTGGAACATCTGTGCGAGCATCGTAACTCTTTTATAAAGAAGTTCAGTGAACTGCATTATTCACAAACCTTACATTTTCAAGTATACAGACTCTCTTTTAGATCTAGTCCACTCTTGGAAGTTATACCTGTCTAACACTTTTGAATAGGTCACATCACTGACTGTGATGCTGATATTTGTACCGATTGGAACAGTAGGTTGTCAATGTGCTTACCTCTAGCATTATAACATGCAGGTTTCTTGATCCCACTAGTAAAACAAAAGATCCATATTCAACAGTCAGTGTAATTTTTGAACAATGTTCTATTCTGTATAGGCAAAACTGTCCTAACATCATTCTACCTGCTTAAAAATCATGCAGTCATAAGACATCAGATTTGGTTAATAACAGGATGACTAAAATTGGCATATTACATGCAATTTGTTTTATTGAAAGACCCATCGCATAACTACATTAAAACCCAGTGAAATATAATTGTTTCAAGACCAAAGCTTTATAAAACATTCTATTGAATTTGCAGTTTCTCTAGAATTACACAAAGTGCACCAACACACACCAGCATCATTATTTAGAAGAATAAACCCAGACTTAAAAGTGCAGTTTTACTCTGAAAAGTGACCACGTAAATAGGGTGCTTTCCCATTACAAAGATCTGCTCTGTTTATTCAGAAGCACAGTGATTGACTTGAGTGCTGAAAATACATCTTTTTGCCCACTAGTCTTGTCAGTCATGAAGACAGACAGCAAGCAAAACAGAAAAGTAGATCTTGTCCTTTCCTGTGCACCATCAGTAATATAGTTCTCTTCATTCAGTTATGGCAGTTTGATTGCTACAGTGTCACAGGGGCCATAATTTATCTTTCAGTACCCTTATTACTGTTGATGATAAACGAACCCAGCCTCATCAAAGAACAGTGTAAGCTTGCCTGAGCTCTAGGGGAAAAAATGGCAGACTGAGCACATTTGATGCAGGAATCATCAGGAAAAAAACCTAAGAATCCTTGATGCTACTTTCTGTCACACCAGTTACAGATGCACTTCTAAGTTGTGACTTGACTTTATTACACCGATCTCCTGGTAGCCTATCTGTAGACGGGCACCTTTATAGGCTGAAGCTAGCAGAACACAGATGTTCCAGTGTATGGTAATCGCAGAATTTCATGTGGGCCTCGAAGTTTGCATGCCCAATGCTAGCTCCACTGCGGGTACAGGTTTTCATGGTAGTGTCTCAACTCTCATGTTGAGTTTTATACAAGCCCTGCAGGCCCTAGGGCTACCTGTGATGTTCTGCGTTTGGCTTCTGGGTTCCAGACTCCCCCTAAGCTCCTACAGAAGCCTGCACCTCTGCCTCAGCTCTTTCGGGATCCCCTGCCTAGGGAAGGAGGACGACAGGTTGTCACAGTTATGATCCTGGAATATGCCCCTGGTTCTAGACTTGCCCAACAGCATCTAGGCTTCCTGCCCTGAGAGTCTCACATTCTGCTGGATTTGTTGATGTGAAAAATGTAAACAGAGTCGTCTTGTGGAGATGGTATGAAAAAGCTGTTGAACCATTAGGTACCTTTACATTTTTAATAAGGCACATAATCCAAACAAAAATGGGATGAAAGCAAATAAAGGGAGGTAGAATTTTATCACCATGACATTCACAGTGCCTCTCTAGTTTATATTCATATAATACCGACAATGGTATTCAAACCCAACTTTCTAGCAAAGAGAAACATTTCACTGATACAGTCTTAATATCGTACTATTTCTTCTCCACTCCAGTCACAGAAAACAATTTTGGCTATATACATTTGGCTCAAAAGTAAAAGCTTATTTATTATTTGAAATAAAGGGATGACTGTCTTGAGAATCAGTGCAATGACACTATTATTAATTTCTATCCATTAAATCAATGGCTATAAACTAGTTTCTGAAGTAGGTCTGTCCTTCCATGAGAAACAGTGCTGCGCTTAACATTCAGCTCTGGAAACATGAATGGAAAAGTAAACCACAAGGCATTTCTGGGAGCAAACTGCAAGACAGCAGACAAGCAGGCTGCATTTTTGAAAGGCAGGCAACTCAAAGCATGGCATATCTAGCACCACTTCAGTCAGGAGTAAATTTTTCCCTTCTAGGATAGAGCTAAATAATTTCTTTGAGGTGCACCACATGTTGGCAATTTAAAAAAATGAGTTATATAGATTTACTATCAGTAAGGGCTTTGTCTGTTAAGACGCTATAAGTTATTAAGAATATTTGTGTTAGTATTTTATAAATAGCAGTCAGAGCAGTCTCTGATTTAAAACTAACCAGAACATTTTCATTTGTTTCGTCTGTTAATTTTTAATTCTCATATGCAAGTGTGAATTCTTACACTTAGTTCACTGCACTGTGACAGAACGTTTAAACGTGAAAATCTTATTGTTGGATTTAAAAAAGATTGTGTAGGTCCAATTATTGAGTGCACCAAACCTCAAGAGCAACTACATATGTACTAAAGCCACAGAATTACCCCACTATTTACTTAAAAAAAAACCAAACAAACTAAAAAACAACCCCTAAAAACCACATTTCCTATACTGAACTGTAGCTTTTTTCACAGCAGAAAGTAAGTTAGTTGCATAGTGCCTGTTAGTTCTTGGAATGACTTGCATGTTTCTGTAAGGGAGCCAAGACAACCCCAGCATTCCTGTCTTCACTCTCTGGACTATACAGATTATTTTTTTCTATGTATGCTTGAACTACATCAGGCACTAGGTAACGAATGCTCTGGCCCCTCCGGAGCGCTCTCCTAATCTTGGTGGAGGAAATGTCATTTGTGATCCATTCTTCGACAAGGTGAATGTTATTCTTATGCCTCCACAAAATATCAGATTCATAGATGAATTTCTGAACGCTGTTTCCAGCCCTACTGATGCATACAAGGCCATGATTTTGCAATATTTCAGTGATGTCTTCCGACTTCCACAGATTGGGGATCCCAAAAGATTCCAGCATGTCACTTCCACAAAGGAGTTTAACCTGTGGGACACCTTAAAAAGAAAAATAAGTGAGAAACAGGGCTTGGTTTAGGCCACCAGATTTTAGCTAGCTTGATGGGGACATTTAATTTCTAGGCTACCTCTCTATATCTTTGGTTAAGATGAGACAATGGAATGAAATAAAAAAAGATTCAGAGTATGTAATTTGTAACTAGTAGCCTCAATACAGGATTTTTCTGAAAAAAAGGTTATGGGAGTCCCTTTGTTCAAAAGGACTGGAAAATAAACTAATATGCTCATTTAGCCTTGGGGTGAATCAATCACTGTGAGGATAAAAGTAAAAGAAAATACAGAAAAAATTCCAGAACAGCCAAGTATCAAGATACTGTAATGCTATTAAAACTTTATCTGACTTTCCATACAGTTACAGAAGAGGAGCTAGCTCTTACGGGACAGGGGGCAGAGAGTAAAAGGAAAGAAAATAAGGCCAAAAAAACCACAGAAAAAAAACACAGACTGTGTTACCTGACTTCAGGGGACTCTCTTACTATGTTTTTCAGGGAATCTAGGGAAGCATGCAGATAGAAACCACCTTAAAGTAATGGAAGCAAAATTGAGAGTGCTACAGATTTGCAGCTTCCAGTAATGTCACAGGGTGGTAGGAATGGAGTAAAACATCTGTCAACACAATATGAAAAAAGCTTGCCTGATGCTGTTGGTCTTTTGTTTGAGTACCTTTACTTTAAAACACTGTCAGTTAAACAGTAGAGTTTGGAAAAGTTCAAGAAGTCAGGTAGAAGTCAAGATTTGCTAATATAAAGGATTAAGATGGTCATTATGCAAGGTTATTCAAATTCTATATGAATACATATAATTGTACACGTTAAGCTAAAGAACTAAAATGAAGATCTTAAAGCAATAAGCAAAATAAATGCTGCCTAAAATGACAAAGCCAAGCTATGTCTGTTGTATGAAGTTTTAAATTACAATTTAAAACGATCCTGTACCCAGATACATTTTGAATTTCAGGACTTAATCCTGTCCTTTCTTTCTTCAGCAACTTATAATGTGATCAAAAATTCAGAGCTGTAAATAAAGTATAGCAAAGTTTTGTAGGTAAAATGGATAGCTGAGACCTGTTTCAGTTCAAATGTTGATTATATTGAGTATTTTTCATGTCCTATATATTTTACCTTTACAGTCATCTTGTTACGAAGCTTACTGCTTTATGCTGTGGGATCTCAGGGAATAAACTTATTCAATGAAATCACAACCAAGAACTAGCATCAAAAAAGTTACTAATCAACACAATTCCCTTGAAATAGTAACTATTGTTAAGCATTTCATTTGCAAACGGACTTAACTTTTTGTATCTGGACTCTGATTTTTCTTTTTAACAGGGTCATGCCTGTTGGGTTCCTGTTTCCTCTTCCGTCCTGGCTTTGTTAAAGGTATAGCATTCTGCAGACTATTAGTGGGATCAGGAGATAAAAGCTTTTGGTGATGGTACCTGCAAAACAGATGTATTTTAGGTATTTTAAAGATGTAGGAGAATATAGGGAAGAGTATGACCTAATAAATAATCTTTCACCACTTCCTCCTGGGGTACTTTCACTGACAATCCATCCAAGAACTGATCTGCTGGAACCGGGACTTGTGAGAGCTGGGTCATAAGATGGTCAAAGAGCAAAGATGTCAAAGCAACAACTACAAGGTTGGTTTGTTTCTTTTTTAATATAAATTCATTTTAAAAAGAAGAACCTCAGTGAAGTAGCGGTGACTGAAAGAGTGAAAAACGTAAATATTAAAAAAAAGATTTCTTCAGACAATTCTCATGCCAGCCTTTAAATACACTAAATAATTCATACATTAAATTAATAATTAAATACATTAAATAAAATGGGCGGCAGAGCACAACTGGAATCAAATAAGGGCAGCTTGTGTAGCGTGTGTCTACCCTATTCCAGTCTCTTGTCCTTTTTCGTGAATATCTTTTCAGCACAAAAATTAAAAAAAGTGTAAGAAAATATATCTTAAAAATTGTTCACAGGCTCATTTTTCATCCGTTTAGGATTAATGGTGCAACCTTTCATTTTCAATGCTCATATGAATAGTACTTCTGAATTCACTGAGTCTATTCATATGATCTGGGGTTAGCCTGCTATTATTCTAACTTGTTAGAGCTAACACCATTCCTCATCTTTCTATAGGTTCTTGAGACTTTTTAGGGTTTGGCTGAAGAATACCTTAAAACTTTTAGTGTTTCCAACCACTCACTCTGGCTGCTTTCCCAATCATCAACTTCCACCCAATCTGAGTTTTTTGTAGCTAGTTTTGCCATAGTTACTCGGTGATTTGCACTGATCAGACCTTTCTTCTTATATGCATCACCTACTGGTGAAATTATTCCTTTGATTACTTTGTATTTTCCTGTGGAAAAAACACATCACACAAGAACATGAGAAGTGGTTGAGCAGATGTTACTTCCACTGTATTGTATTTAAAGTATTACATAACCTTTATTCACTGCAGTCTCTAAGATCACCAATGCCAGCTCTGGTAGCCAGCCCAGTGGAAAAGTACGGTACGCTTCTGCTGTTGTGCAAGGCAGCACAATTAAAGATTTAGTAAGATACATTAGAAAGATGTATTTCTATAAAGAAAAAACATAAAACTCATGCTTTAGCTCATTAAAATTAGTAATAACCAATCCCCATATAAGACTGTTCTCTCATGTATTTGGCCTACATGACTTTGTACGATGCATACACGCATACCAGCTTCAATATCTTAATTCGTATTTCCAAAAATATCTGTCACTGTCAAACATGCATTCATATACACAAAATATTCACCTTAACATTTAAGTGTCTACTTATCCAGGCTGTTCTAAATGATATAAATGACCATCCTACCTGTTTCATCAAAGTAGTCTTTAGCCAGCTCAAATAGCCTTAGATGCATGTTGGTAATGGGATTGAAGGACCCACAGGCCAGCAGTACTACTTCGGTCTTCGTGTCAGGATCTTCCGTAGCCATTCCTTGCAGCTACAGAGCCAAGCAGAGGATGTTGGTGCTGGTTACCAGCCACTACAAGAAGAAACCAGATTAAAAAATAGTTATTCCTACTTATTTGTGCAGCCAATAAGCAGAACATCTCAAGATCAAACTGAACACCGTATTTTTCTTCCATCAACACTGGCCTGTGATTGTTCATGTGATATTGCATTATCCAGTTGTTAAGATATTAAAACCACCACCTGTAGTTCTTTCTGGTTATCCCTGGCTAGAGGTACAGTGCAAGGAGCTGAGGTAACAATCGCATTATGTTGCAGAAAGGAGGATAATTGTATGTGGGGTTTCAGAAATCAAGGACGTAGAGAAAAGTGAGTGTGCTAGGAAGAAGACACATGTAATAGATAAATGAACTTAGATTTTCCTTGCCCATGTATTATCAAAGCAGCTGCAATTACCTCCTATATGCAAGAGAAAACATCTTTAAAAATGTAATCACTGAAAACAGGCTGCTTGCCTTAAGAGACGACAGCGTACTGCCCACGCTGAAGAAAAGCAGCTCATGCAGAAAAACTTCACGAGCAGAGATTATTTGTCCCGATTGCAGGACAAACTTTATTAGAACTTCGCAGTTTTTTTAAGATGCTAATGTCAGCCAACTGCCAAGAGACACATATGCAGGGAACTTCCCCATAAATAACTTCCTTCTAGTGCTTACAGGGGGGAATATAGTATCCTATGACAGTTCCCAGTGCTGCTACTCTAAATTGCACTGAGTCTTTTCAACAAAATCTATAGAACTAACATTATATTGTATTAAATTCTGGAGGAGAGGAGGGTTAACATTTCTTCATTTGGGATTTATTTACATTTTACATGCTCTTGATATGTGGGAAGAGAGTGCTACAGACTAAACATGAAAACAACCAGTCTACTTTGTGTTGCAGAAAGTAAGTGGTAGGTGTACCAGCAGAACAGATGATAGAAGAATAGTGAAATAAAAAAAAGACTAGTGAAAGCTGCTATTAAATATCAGGGTTTTTTTCTTTTTTTTAAATACAACAGCACTCTTCCAATTTTGAACTTGTTTCAGAAAGCTGCTTAAGAATTGGTGAAAATAAGGAAATTCCACTGCTTATCTTTTCCAACATGACACAGATTTTTGCTTCTCAGTGTTCTTTTCTTTTATGAGAATATTCTGGCTTGCCAAGATGGTTTCCCCTAGCCTGGCCTCGAACAAATGAAAACTGGAATACGTTATGGGCTATTCTCCTGCTGTTGCTGTTTGTGAGATGTCCGAGACATCTGTGTTGAGCACAGAATAGTCTGCCGTTGTTTCTACAGCAACATCACTGCCTGGAAAAATCCCACAAGGTCACCCTCACATTCTGTCTCCCTTACAAAGGATGTGAGTGATGTTCACAGCCGCCACAGTGGCGAGATACCATCACAGCTAAATCCTGTAACAGCTACTGTGTACTAACATCAAATGGCCCTTGAATAAAAGGAAGTCTTGCAAGGCTTCACGTTTTGCAAGTGTGAGTAGTTTTCTGTGCTTTCAAAAGTTTCACAAACTTTTAAAATATTCTTTATTAGTGCAGAGTAGTTCAGCATCTGAAGGGTTTGGTGTTACTTGGAATGCAGTCTTCACAGGGGCATCAGCTAGAAGAGTTACTATGGGAACAGGCAAGGAAAGCTTTATGCTTTTGTAATGCATAAAGCCCTACTTTCTAAAGAAAGTGACTCATGCTGCAAATTTCAAAAGGCTTGATTTTCTCCTTTTTTTGTAAAGAAAAAGCAAGGGCAAAAATAATAGAAAATTTTAAGATTAAAATATATCGTTCCTTTTCTGGAGTTAGTCAAATGTCCTTTTTCATGCTGCTAGCTAATTTTACAGTCTTCAGAAACCGGCAGTTATTGCATCATAAGCTCACCTTGTAGTGCTTTGTATCTGCATAGAAATTGGGAATATAATTTAATGGTTTGCACATACCCTCAGTCTCCTCATTTGCATTGACATCTTTGGTCTAGCGCTGGTTTCACAGAGAACAGCTGCCTCATTGATG
The DNA here is from genome assembly GCA_013389905.1 of Sula dactylatra. Classification (NCBI taxonomy): domain Eukaryota; kingdom Metazoa; phylum Chordata; class Aves; order Suliformes; family Sulidae; genus Sula; species Sula dactylatra. Next base: position 3,796 of record WEKW01017631.1, on the reverse strand, counting down.
TGGAGAGCAGAGGAACTGACAGAGGTATCATCACATGACTGCCTCCACTGTTAGGTCATCCTTACAACGCACAGCGCCGTCAGAACTGGGATCTGCTTTGTATGAAATGACCTTCATAGAGGTCTAACTTTTTGGGGAAAGCTATGCAATTTGCACATCCCAGGAGAGAAAAAGACAACTAGGTTCCAGTGATGATTAAAGCCCAGCCACTGCCTGAGCTGCGTACGGAACTATGCCTATTCTTACTGTATAATATCCTAAGTAGTTTTGATGAATGATGTATAATTTGGCACTGCTTGACACAATTCTAATTATTGCAGTTTGACCACAAGATCCAAACTAGCAGCCCAGCTCCTGCTACACAGAGATGAGAGAGATCTGCATGCAGGTAAGTGTTTAGTTTCGCAACACTTGAGAACAGTCTTAATATAATTAATGCTCTCTTATGCCAAACACTAAATGCAATATTAGTGAAACCTCTCTACAGAAAACTAAGAAGGGGGAAACAGTAAAATGGCCTTCACTCAGACTTCCCCCACGTATAAGACATCCTAGATCATTTTCCCTTCTCCTTCAGAAGGAAAAATGAGGTGCCCTGCGATGTAGTCTTTTACATATGTGCTTCTATATAATCTCATCATGCTCATACATAATCTTACCAATATTTAGTGTGTACTACTTGCAGTCCTGCTAGCGCTTAGCCGGATTGGACACCCATTTGCACTAAAAACCATGAAAGTATGCCTACAGCAGGTTGTGGGCTGGTTCTGAAAGGCAGCCTGGTCGTTCCTGTGGACACGCAGGTAACTGTGAGTACGCGTTGGTCAATCTCATTTACATCTCAGAGATAAATATTGATTAAACACTCTTCTCCGTAGAATACAAACACCATGAAGTTCACGGCGCTGTTGCGGGGAGCTGCCGCACGCTAAGCACGCCAGCGTAAGGTCCGTTTCAGCGACCTCCTCCCCGTAGCTCCACGCCGGTGGAGGCCCGCTTACAGGTACGGCCCCCGAAGGCGCGACGGGTGGGATCAGACCCCAG
>WEKW01017630.1:0-16471 GCA_013389905.1 Sula dactylatra | reverse complement strand
TAATTTTAAATGTGGTGAGATCATAAGTCTGTATGACAAGCTGGATAATACTGTATCATCAGAGAGGAGGAAGCCTGGAAGTTGTAGGCTTCTTGAATGAAGCAGTGCACACAATGTATAAAGATGGACCACATTAACAGTCCTCAAAATAAGAATATTTTTTTCTAATATGTTTCTTGAAAGGTTGTCTCTTTATGATAGTGTATTGGCTATACAAGCTAGATTGCTTGGTTTTTACGTCATGCGTCGTCTGTTCAGAAGCTGCATGTGTTGCTGTGCATTAACTAGCATGTTCAATAGGCTTTGCTCCTGTATTGGAGGATAAGTCTCCTGAATTTCAGCAGTTGTGCAATACTAGAAATGTTACTGTTCAATTAATTTGTGATTGAAGAGAGTCTCAGGTGCTCATTAACATAATGCAATATCCTTTGTAGAGACTGGTAACTTTCATTCTTGCTTTGCAATTAACTTGAGCAAGTATTGTACGCTCTCAACTTCATGCATGGGATATTTCTTGCTTTGCTCTGTTTATTTTCTCCACTTTGTAGGCCAAAATCGGATGTTTTCACTCCTCAGAGCTGTCCTGTAGTTGGAATCATGAATGTGGAATTGTAATTGATGTTATTTCATGTGTCTAATAGAACTGGGGCAGTCCCTCTGCTAAAACCTGAAGCAGAATCATTCAGCTAAAAAGCTTATGTTCTTGAGACGCTTAATGGCTTTCAGCGTACCTTTGAAAATCCTGAGGAAAATTTTGTGGATGGAAAAATGCTGCTTTTTCCCTTCCCCTAAGCTGTAGAAAGGAAACAAAGGATGACTTCTCGAATTAGACTTCCTTTCTTATGGAAACATTATCAGTCAACTAAGCAGCTGTGCCAGTTGTGCTGTACTGGATACCACAGGAGGTAGCTTTTGTATTGTTTATTCCTTGTAGCAGGAAAGGGGGAAGGAATAAGACTCCAGTTAACTGTAATCCTGTGTTAGCTTCACCTGCAACAACTTTTACGAAGATCCAGTTGTTCTAGAAGACAAAGTAGTAGGCTGCCTAGGAGCCAGTACCTGATTGTTATTTTTTTTTAGTTGCCTTCTAACTTCATTACTCCTGAACTTGTCACTCTTTCCTTAGTCATCTGAAAGGCTTTTTGTATCAAATAGAACTTGTATGCCTCTTATTAAAGATAAACCAGACCTTAATTCAACTGACTTTTTTATGCCTTATATCATCAAAATGCAAAAGTACCTTTCTCTCACCTAGTGGGATTCCTTCCAGAGATGACAATTTAGGTGGCCTGAGCATCTAAATTATGTGTCTTCCTAATTTTGACGTTCTTGGCAACTTGTATCCTAAAACTGTAATACAAGGAGCAAACATACAGGATGTACATCTCATAACAGAGCTGTAAAATGCTATTCTAAATTTGAAAAAAAAAAAGAAAAGACTAAGAGTTTATAATTATAGAATTGTTTTCTGTCATATTATACTAATGTATATTGAAACTACACTATCTTAAACACTACTGGAGGTAGCTTTCAATGTTTTCTTTCGGGATTTCTGGTGATGGGAGTTTTTATTATAATCTGTGAAACATGCGTGTTAGGTGTAATTGAATAGCAGTCTCATCTCTTTAAAAGTATGTTCTAACAAGTAGATAGGCTACTGAAAGTGAAACTAATGTCGTTGCTTATTGGTTTGCCTGGGAACAAACAAATCGATAAAACAGCATAAAAATGAGCTTTCTTCTAGTCGGTCAAAAATGCAAATGACTTAAGAATTGCACTCAGGCACTCAAGTTATAAATCACAGGAACCAGATTGTATATGTTTTTCTCAATTTTCAGGGCTGCTTTTGAAATTGGAGTATTAAATTCTGAGAACAGCTTTTTTTTATACATATGCCTCATATAATCTTTTCAGGAGGTGCTTGGGGGTGCTTATCTTCAGTGCACCACATTTGTGGCTTTTCATCACAAAACCTCGTCGCTCACACAGCTGCTTCCTGTGGAATCAACAGCAAGTTCTAAGTAAACTGAGTAATTATGCCCCTCCCTCCTCAGTATTTCTCAGGGCTAACCTCCCTTCCTTATGAGGGAAGGAGCAGGGGAAATAAATTACTTTTTACTAATGTAATATCAATCAAAAAGCATGGATATCAAAAATCATGCATTTTAAATATAGGGATTGTAGAATTCAACATCACAACTTTCCTGTTGCTGTGGTATCAGGGCATTGTGTTAGCTACTAAGTGAAACAGAATAATGCCATCTAATCAAACTGCAAAGATGTTCTTTCACACCCAGCATCCAGTCTTCCTACGCAAGTTTATAGAGAGTCATCATACTTACTATCCTTTTTCTAGGTTATGACATCTTTTCAGCTGATAACTTTAAATCTGGTATGGCAAAAGATGTAAACTACATAATTGATTTGGAGTGAAAACAAGATATTTTATAAGTTGTACCTGCATTTGTTGGCACTCTCCTTTTTTCTCTGCTGCTACTTTTTAGTATTTAAGACAGATTAGTATATTAGAAAAAACAGCATTGTGAATAACAATTACTGAAAGGACAATGCGCTTCTGCCTTGAACATTGATTGTGTGGCAATATTTAGCTTTGTTACAAACTAACAATGACAACAACAAGATTATCATTCCATGTAATTAGATATGTTTTGTTTTGCTCTGTTGTCTAGGTAGCGAATAGGTGGATGCACTTAAGCGTGCGCTGCTGTTCTGCACGTAAGTCAGGACTGAGCCGGTACTCCTCTCTAAAATTTCTTCAAGAACTTTTATGGCAAGGCCTATATTAACTAGCAACAAGATATGAGGTTCTGATACAAATTAACAGATCAGTAATACAACCTGCAAATGCACAAAAGAATAAAAGGACAGTTTATTTTATTTATCTTTAATTAGGGGATGTTTCTGGGGTCAAGTTTCTTGTGTGGGCTTCTTTCTCTGGCTAATAGAAATATGTCTTCCACCAATGGAAAAAAAGGCTTGGGGTGGAGGTCAGTCACAAGAGAAAGCTTTTGCCACCTTTAGGGGACTGCATGTTTCATGATGATGCTCAGGCTCTCCTGACCCGCTTTTCACCACCCTGCCCCTCCAGCAGATGCTCCCAGCTGTAGGGCAGCTCCCAGCTGGTGGGGGCTGCTGCTGCTGGAAGGCTGAACATCAGAACAGACTGACAGGAGGGCTGGAAGAGAGAGTTACCAGTGCATTTATTCCCATTAAACTTTGCAACTATAATTATGTGGAAAAGTGAGTTGTCAGATCTAACAAAGAAGTTTATTGCTCTCTTTTCTTTTGAGCAAGTTTTAAGTCGTTTTGAGAAGCTCTGTGAGAAGCCGGTTTTATTTAGAGAGAAGCTAAAAACATCCAAGTAAGTAGTTAGAATTGTTTAAGATGAAATGTTCTGGAATAAAAAACTGTGTGGTGGCCCAGATTCTTTTCTTCCTCCCCAAGTTTTGGATAAAGTGTGTTGGCTAATGTTAGGGAAAAATTTGTTAGGGGAAAAAGAGGGGAGGGGGGGGTTAAGACTGCTAAAATAGGCTGGGGCGGGAGTTAGTTGTGTGGCTAGCTTTTGCTTTTTGGCTTATCAGTCACATGTCCAGAGATAGTTTGAACTAGTTTTTCAGCATACTCGCCATCCCTTTAAGATTTGCTAGAATGGGAGGGGGGAGGTCGTAGCTGGTATTTAGGTTTTTTATATTGATTGTAATCTTATCATTTGAAATGGTTTTAAGGCTGTCCATCTCTTGTTCTTGTTTTACCTCCATGTTAGCTTGCTTATTTTTTTTAAAGAAGAAAGGGGATATGGTTTATGGTTTGAATCTTAGACCATTTGATGTGTATCCTAGTATATTATTGTATATTTGAGTTTCCTCAAGCCCAACTTTCAATGTCCCAGTGATAAGTGTTCTTACTCACCACCTTAATTCTCTCAAGTTGGAACAAGTTGATTTTTAGAGTTACCAGCTCCTGAGGAAGCTTTTACTGAAAAGAAAAACATTTTATCCATCTGGATTACAGTGAGTTAGATACTAATGCAAGGTGAAGCATTCCAATGCACAGTCTGCAGTATGGTTAAGTACAAGTTCTCATATTGGTTTTCTGTGCTTGGGCATCTTGGCTTTTAAATCAGTACAACAGCACGAGGGAACAATGTTTTAATGTTCTGATACTGCCTGCTGCTGCCCTGGCCTATTTAATACTTTTAGCCAGGACTGAAAGCACTGGGTGTTTTTGGAAGAGGGAGGGGGAGGAAAAAAAAGCTTCCAAGTGCTACTACAAGGAAATTCTTAAAGGGTTGCTGTGCGTATTACTGTTGCACACACCTCTTTAAAAAAACATCCTTCCTTAAGGGGAATAAAAAAATCATTATTCCAAAAATACTTTATTGCTGGGACTCGCATTTCACCCATACAGGAAGTTTAGCTTATAGACAAAAGGATTAATTTTCTTGTAGCTTACAAAACTGAAAATGCTGCAAGGCTAACAGTTTCTGAATGCTTTAAAACCCTCTCTTAAAAAAGAATATTTTTGAAAAACTTTACTGACCACTTTTTTAACTGATTCTGGACTCTAACAAATAACTGACAGGGTTTATATACAGTTAACATAAGTAAGGCAAACTATTTTGATACTGAGAGACAATTTGTAACCATTAGACTTTGTTTATGATTAATTATAGTGTAGCAGAATATTTCAAGCAGTTCTTGGGTTTTTCTTATTCTTCAGTATCATATAAGAAAAATTAAGGTGTTCTGTATCTTTAAATATTTTAGCCTTTTTAACAAACTAGTGCTCTGCAACCACACTTGAATACAGGAAACCTTTCTTCTTCTGTACCGTCACCATTTGCGATACGTCCCCCTACTGTACAGTCGTTCATTTGTTCCCTGCCATGTCAGTCAAATGTGTGCATCTAGCAAACTATCCTGTCACCATCGTGGGGCTCTGCCTGTGCCTGGAACTGACAGCAGGTACAGAGAATGCTTTCAAACAGCCTTGAATGATTTTCTTTTTCTTTTTTTAGTCTCATTTTATTTTTAGAAGGGAAATGTCTCGTCTCTGGTATGGGAAGAAGGGAAGAAAGCACCAGCCAGTTAATCATAAATATGCTCTGGTAATTTTCAGTGTAGTATGTTCATTTCTGTTACTGCATTCTTGTAATGTTGTGGTGCAGAGACAGTTTCTGGAAGTTTAAATTTTGAATGGGTAAACAGGATGCAAGTCACAAATTTTCATTATGTTTGGACGCATAACCTAATTGCTGGTATTCCACTGGCATTAGACGAGAGAAACTACTTTGGGCATTAAGGGGTCCAACAGTTTTAGGGTGGGGTTGTTTTTTCCTTTGGAGTAATGCTTTTTTTTCTCCAACAAAAATGTGATTTATAGCTAAATACAGTGAACAGTAGTTTGCATTGGAATTTAGAGAATTGTAAATCTCCTGAGTTACCATTTCATTATACCTTCTCAAAAGTCATTCAACCATATGAAGGTCTGATAATACTTCTAAATTGATAGAGAATAGTATGTTATAGTCCCACTCTCACATTTATAATGAAGGGGGGGACCAATACCACTGTTTTCACAAATTATTCGATTTATGAAAGTATCTGTGGTGTTTTTTCAGTGTTGTTTTCCCCAACAAGACTTAAATTTGTAGCAGTGTGTAAAGGAAATGGTTCTCAGTGAGCTGTGCAAAACAGTAACGACATGGGGATAGGGAAGAAGTGATCTTGACAATGTACTTGTGCTTTTACCAGCTGGTAGACCTGGAAGATATTTTTCATTCAGACTCTGCCTGCAACAGGCTTTTTACCATCTTTAAGAGTTACAGAACTCTGGGGTTTGGTGCATACTTCTTTTGGAGGTGCTGTTGACTTTGGTTTTTATTTTGATCTTTATTTGTAGCCAGGTTACTTGCAGAATATGAAATTGTTGTGTGGTAACAACTGGTTCTGTAAACGTGTTCCTAAGCAACAATCTTTTTGAAATAATAGACTCTTAATTTTCCTCTGTGGCAATGGAACGTAGAATGGAGATATAATTCCTAAATTAACCCAAATGTAATTTGAGCATACCCTGTAGCAGTGTAAAAGGTATCTGAAGTTTACTAAGAATGTGTTCTTCAATATATATATCTATATATGACCATATATAGATATACCTTCCCCAGCTAATTAAAAAAGTAGCAATATCCCCTGTTAAAATTATTTCCCTTAGGACCAACACTTCATTTTAGCCAGAGTCTAACTATGCTAATAAAAGCAATAATTATCAGCTCTTATGGAGAGGTTGAACTGAAGAAGACTGTATGAGAATCTTCTTTGCTGTGAGAGAGGTAGAGAACAGGTTATTTTAATGTGTAAAACAAGTCAAATTAGAAAAAGTATAGAAGTATCTACAGATGGCAATATTTTTTAAATGTTGCTATGTCAACAGGACATGCTTTATTCTTGAAGTTGTTTTTTTTCTTCAATGAATGATCATAAAGCTAATGTGCAAATGTGACCCTCTTACAGAAAAGAAGGAAGGAGTATTGGTATCATTACTTCTGTGTTACGCAAGACAAAGTGGGAAGCATATGAAAGAGACTGGCAGCATATATGAAGTACAGGTTTTTGACTAAATGTTTCATAAGTGGTTCTTCTGAAATTTGGATGAAAACCCATCTGATACAAAATAACATATTAGCTGGACCAAATGGAGTGATACAGTAAAACAAGAATGCTTGCCTGAAGCAACTGAGTCGCCCTGGATTATTTGCCTGAAAGGCCTTTGTTTTTTTCATGGTGATAGAGTAAATTTGGGGTGAGCATTGTAGGGGTTTGATACTTTCCCAAAATAGAAAAGAATCAAAATTGTAGTAATTAACCAAGGTGGTATGCTTCCCCTTCAAAAAGCCACTAGTGTTGGTTTCCCCACTTTTTTTTAGTAAATCTGTTTGGTATTTATTGTGTCCCTTTATTGTACTGCAACAGAAGAGATGCCAGTCAGTTTCTAGAATGTCAAAAATGCTGGCAACCATTCTGCTGTCAAAGCACTTCAGACAAAAGACATCAGACAATGCAAGGGAACAAAAGGTGGACTGCCTTCTTTGGGAATGCTTGTCCCGCCCGAACGCTTTGCAGAGTTTCAGTAGGCAGAGTAGCCAAAGGGGACAAAAACAATGAAAACTTATCTTTTGGCTTTTATATTCATATGATATTATGCAAAGGGAATTAAAGTGGTGTTGGTTTTAATAGCTTGAATGGTTTGACTTGCACAACTTCTGAGTTTCTTGATTTATTGGTTAACTGTAGTTGGTTATCTAACAGCTATAATTCTTTGGCTTTTGTGGAGATACAATAATAGGGACTAACATGGGAAAGATGAGAATTTAGTACTTCATCCCTGTGGATGTCAGAACTGCAAGACTGCTTCAATCCAATAATACTGCTGTAAAGATCTTTTTAAAGTCAGCTTTCCAAACTAAGTTTTGTTTTAGAGTAATAGAGTGAACTGATGATCTGAGTGTTTTTAAAAATAAATCTACAAAAAGCAGAGTGCAATCCAGTACTTCCTTACACTGATCACTAAACCTGGAACCTTTCCTTGATGACAGATATTTGCTGTACCCACTGTCTCAAAAATTAGGGGAGTTATGCATCATACCTTGACTAGGTTTTCCATTTAATTATGAGGTGTTAGATTGCTAACATCTTTAATAATTGTGAAATATTAGGCCTCCCTACAAATGCAGTCCAAGTACAGTAGCAGGGGAACATTTGAAAGACCTGATTGTAAGTTAAGAGAAAACAAATGAGTAATAGAGGCTTATATTTTCTCTGTATGTTTTTAATGGTCTGTGCAATCTGAGGTTCATTCTTATTTGATCCTCCTTCTGATGGAAAAGAGACAAATATTTCCATGCTGGGCTGTGATTCAGTTACCTACTTCTAAGCGTGTACAGTACTTTCTTGTCATACCGGAGAGGATCTCTGCATGGCACTGTCAGAACTGAGATGTAACCTTGCTCAGCCTGCCTTCTCCTGGGGTGACCGCCTGAAGCCAGGCACCAGGTGCTATGGTTTTGGCAACTGAATCTCTAGTTTCTCTGCTTGTTAGTGCTAAAATTCCTTAAATTATTTTGCAAGATAAATCAGCTGGGCCTAGGCAGCTGGGTTTTATTGGTAATGCTGCTACAGATCTTTCTTTTGACAAAGTGAGTCAAGTTGTTTGACCTGCCTCTTTAAGTAATTTTCATAAATCTAATTCTTAGTTCTTTGCACAAACAAACTTTTTTTAATGTTGGGCCATGTTAAATTTCGTTCTCTTGCTGTCATTAACATATCTTTCAAATTAGTGATTTCTCATATCTTGAAAAAATAGCTTGTTATAAAGGTTTCCAGACTTGGTGTAACAGTTTCTGTGGCTGCAGGCTTTGATTGCTTTCTTCTCAAGTTCCTTTATCTCGTTATTGCAGATAAATTATCTTCAATATTTGTGAATTATGGCTTGGTACAGTTGCTGTGGGCTTAGAGCACTTTGAGGCAGATACTTTACAGTCCATCCTGCAAAGCTACAGGGATGATACCGATCACAGGGAGAATGTTGCTGTCCTGTAACTTAGCTCTTCTATCCCTGCTCTGGAAAACACCTTGGTGCGCAGAACTGTTCTGATATGGCCAGTTTTAAACGAATTGAAAGAGAGAAAGAACCGCAGCGCCAGCCAATTCAGGGGACTGCTGTGGTTCTCTAGTCTCTCCTCTGCTTAAAATGGCTAGCTCTTGTACCTTCCCTTTGCTGTCACCAGTAGAGTGACAGGGAGTTGAATTGGCTGAAAACCTCGCAGACAGAAAATTACTTAGCTTTGCAGCCACCCTGGCGTCTGGAGCAGACTCGCATGAAGTGCATTCCTGGCCATAAGCAGGGTCCAGAACCCCGAGAGCCTGCACATGCTGTGGTCCTGTGAAGCTGTGTTAGGATCATATCCCTGGGTTTCATTGTAGCATACTTTGTTTCAGTGCTAATTTCTGCTTTCATGTGCATCTCCTAAGACTTTCAGCAATTTTGTTAATCCTGTCAGAGTGACCAATACTGCCTGATTGCTTTCTCATCTGTTTTGTATTTTACTTTTTTCTTAGACTGTCTTGAACCCAGAGGGCCGGTCTGTCCTTTTTTTTTTTTTTTTTCTTTTGAGGGGTGGGGAATAAGGGAGTTGAGTGTTTTGGGTGGTCTTGATTTAGGCAGTGCGTATCTAAAAGAATGGGGTATAGGGTTTGGATTCTTAGGTGCTGTTGGAATTCAAATAAATATTAGCTCCTTCAACTGATCTGTTTTCCTGAAGTCTTCATGTAGCGGAGGGCTGGACTTGAATCCACAGTCGCTTCCATCTATAATTTGTATTTTTGGGTCCTAGCTCAAAAAATATCTAGGAACACTGCTGATGGTATGAGCATGTAAATAGTCTGACAGATGCAGCTGAACTCTTCATATTACCTGTTTTGTTAATCTGAGGTTTATATTTGCAAGGAGGCGCATGGAAACATTATGCATGGATTTTTTTCTCACTAAAAATCAATCAAACTAAATTTAGTCTTAGTTTTTTTCAGGATGATACCTTTATAACTGTTTATCTGATGTGGTAAACCCCATGTATTAATGTATTATTTTAGTGTAATCAGTATGTCCCAAATAATCGTACTTGTGATGGAAGACTGTTCCTTCAATATTGCTTTCTCTCAAGCGGTGTCTGACATTTTGGGAGAAAACTAAATTTATCTGAAAAACAAAGTTAGTGTTTTCTCTTAAAAAATTCATAACAGCGTTCAGTTCACAAATGCACCTTTCATTTTCATTGGGAAGGTATTTAGAGCCTTTAGAAAGGGTTTGATCCTTTCTTTCCCCTCCCCATTTGCTGATGAATTGGAGATGGACTGATATTTTGGAGTAACTTTGTAAATGGCCTGATAAAATTACATCGGCATTTATTTTTTCCATTAAGTATCCTGGAACTTTAAAGGTGAAACTTTTTTTGACTCTCAAGAAATAACTTACATGAAGCTTTCAGTTCACCTGATTTTACACAGATGTATTAAGTTCCAAACTAAAATTGTTTAGCTTTCATTCTTTTTCTTAATATTGTTTATTTCACACTTGCAGTTAACTATGAGGATATAGATAACTTACGAAGAGAACCACTTATACCGTTATGCTTTCTCCATTCTTATCTTTCAGAAACACCGTTCAGTTCTAATAAGACCCTCCCTTTCTCTAAGGAGACAGTTTCAGCTACTTGTTAACTCTGAAAGTTTAGCTGTACTTGGTTTGAGGGCAGCAATTAGAATCATAGAATGGTTAAGGTTAGAAAAGACCTCTAAGATTATCAAGTCCAACTGTCAACCCAACACCACCATGCCTCCTAAACCATGTCCTGAAGTGCCACGTCTTTTACACTGCCCTGTTAACAAACATTCATTAGGTGCGTGTGTGTTGGTCACTCTTGGCTTTGTTAAACTGTCAGAGAAATGCTTCGTTGGTAAGCGGTTTTCATGTTTACAGCTGCGTGTAGCAGATTGTTATGACCAGTGTCCTGATGTGTCACTGCCTGCATGGCAAACTGTCCTTCATGGACACTCAAACAATTGTAACTGTCTTTTTTATGTGTATTGTTGAAGGACAAATAAGTTCTATATTAGGAATTTCGATTTCTGTTTTGCTCACTGCGTATGCCAGCGTAGCTTGCAAGAGTTAGGTACTCTGACATACCTTCAGAAGAACAAGGTTTAGAAACATGAGTTTCTCCAAAAGGATAATCCTTAAGCCTCTTGAATGGTTAGTATGTAATTTGACTTAATGCATTAAATATTAAAACTGTTGTCCATTCTGCTAAGTGGTTAACTGACATATATGTGGTGTGGGGGGTCAAGCTGAAAGACATTCACACTACAAGAGTCATACGACTCATGCCATGTTTTCTCATCAATGCTGATATTACAAATAGAGCAGGTAGTATTAGATCTCTAAGGGTATCTCCCACATGATTTCAAAGTTCATTAGCCCTTGGACTTGTGCTGTGGTAGACTGTTCCAAGACCCTAAACAGAATCATTTTTGCCCTGAAGTACACTAATCTCCTGGCTATACACATTATTTCTTTGTCTATTTCAACCAGTGCCCAGGTTAACCATAACGGGTTTAGCTGTTCTTCTTTCCTCCTGCATTCTTTTGGAAGCAGAAAATAACTAGAGAGAAAACAGAGGTTCCTTCCGGAACACTTCCTGATCCTTAAAAAGTAGCTTTAGGTATCAAGGAAACTGGATGCTGACATTTGTGAAGGGAGCGCAGCAAATAAAGCACATACCAAACTCATATAGGTAGGCCTGCACTTTAGTCCTGGGCAGATCAGTACAATTTTGGGCTATTTAGCAATTTCTGTGTAAGGACATGGACTGCACTGGAATTTGGAAAGCCTTGTCCCTTTACCTTGGGGACTTAAATGTAAGAAATTGTCCAGGTTGCCTCAGGACCTTGCTCAGTCAAACTTTGAAAGCCTCCAAGAATGGAGATGCTGCAGCCTCCCTGGGAAGCCTGGTCCAGTCGCTTTTTCAGCCTTGCTCTTCACATATTTGATACATAACTGATTCGATTGCAAGGCTATTATAGGATAGCATCAAAAGCCTTGGTGAAATACAGATTAATGGCATCCACTGCTACCTGCCCAAAAATGAAAGAATTTTATTACAAAGAAACATTCTGTACTGAAAAACCACAGTCCAGTACGATGCATACAAAACTGCATTTGTTTTTCATGAATGAACAGCTTTGCTTTCTAATACTGTGTGAAAAACTAATGAAGTTCTGTGTTTAAGAATGAAAGCTCAAAGTGGAAAGAGGTAGAAAGTAGCTTCTGGAATGATGAGAAGAACAGACAGTTGATGTAGAGGTCATGGCGAAGGGAAGAAAATAACTGGTTTATTTAGCTTGCTGAAATAGAATAGAGGATTAATATGACTAAAAGGAAGGAAAATAAGGAAATCTTGATGCAAGAGGAAACAGCATAAGCAGACTATGAAATCAGCCGTATTATAAAACAGAATAAACTTCCAACTAATGGTACTACTAACATTTCAAAACAGCCCTCTCGGGCCTTGCAGGGACGAAATGCTAGCTGTTTGCAAGATGTGTCTCGGTCACTTCCTGAATGAAGTTGTAGAAGGTAGTTGCCAGTAGGCTTAGACATACATGACTTCATAATTGAGCTATAGAGTCGTGAAGTATGTAATCTTGACAACCTCGGAGCAAAAATAAAGCATGTTGATCTAAAATGTAAGTATTTTATAGAAGGACAGGTATTGTAGCTGAACTGTTGAGGTATCTTAATGTACTTATTTAAAGCTTAGTTCAGTGATAAGTGGATAACTTTGAGACAGTTTGTGGTCTACTTACAGAATTTAGTATGGACTGTCTATTCAGAATAAGCACTGGGTTTGAGAGGGTGGATTCCTTGCCCTTAATTTTCATGTTGATAGTTTGACATTGTGACATGCTATTTATGATGTTTGTCATTGCATACCAATGGTCTGCCACTGTGCAGGCTTTTGTTCACAGAACAGATGTAAAGATGTAATGTGATGGTGTGCAACAGGTTCAGGATGCCAAGGAGCTATTATTGTGTACATACTTGGATAAGTATTTGTCTTTCTCTCAGGTAAGAATTTTATCGAAATACCTTATGCACACTTGTTCTGAGGATGCAGGTAACCCCATGGCATATGAAAAGGTGTTTCAGATCTTGATCACTGATCAAAAGGGTTGATAAGCAGCTCCCAGGAGCAGGATGTTGATAGTGTTTGACAAGTTGAAGGCAAGATGGCATTGCTTGTAAGATTATCTGCATTGCAGTATGTGAAACAGCAACTATATAATGGTGTTGGGGATGACGAGATTTTTTTTGTTTGGTTTTGTTTTGCAAGAGTCTCCTTAAGTAACCACGCATTTATGGCCCATTGTAAGTTAACTGCTGCATCTCATGTGATAGGGACTAAGGTTAAAGAAGCAACAAGGCTAAAGAGTCCTCACATTATTGTTTTTCAGGATTACATTCATAAGATGCTGGGGTGAAAAATGTAATTTACAATGAACTGCCATAGCAAGTAAAAGGCTAAAACTACACTACCACTTATATGCTTGAGTGGAATACTGTTAAAGCTTTGCATTTAGCTACTTGACTCTAAGAATGCACAAACCAATATAATTTACAACAATTTTCTTAAAAAATAAAGAGAACAACAGAAAATGGTAGAAATAAATTGAGTGCTAGTAATTACTGATTATTCAGTAATAAAACTGGATGTCACAAGTATTCCTTTTTCCTTGCCTTGCAGTTGCATGGGGTAGAGTGAACCATCGCTGCTCAAGAGCCAGTCATGCATGACTGTGGGCTCTGTACGCAGGACAGTGGCGAGTATCTGGCCAAACTCCTTGTAGTAAGGGCAGGTAGATGGGGAGCTGCTGGACTTGTGGTTGTCTTCCTTTGCACTGTGGTAGGCTCTAGAAGTTTTTAATACACTCTTACTACATGGGACATCCATTTAATCTCTCCACCAGCTGTTTTAAGATGCTTTCATACAAATGATGATTTTGAGTCGTTCTCAAAATCACATTATTTGCTGTAGTTACATCAAAATGACTGTTGTAGTCTTTTAGCCAGCTTGTTGCACCAGAGCAGCATGTTCTAGAGCTTCCTGACTAAAGGCTTTCTGGCTGTACACCTCCTGCCAAAGTGGAGGTGCCATTTGGAGTGAATGTGTTGACAGATGAGCAGCTCCTGAAACTTTGGAGGTGGATAGAAAGTACAGGATAAAGATCTTGTGGGGTGGTGTTGGGGAGTTATTAAACTTTAGTCCTGCTACTGTGTCTTTAACTGTATATTCACTGCCAGATAGAAGAGTCAGAACCTACTGAGGAGCCTGAGGTTTGCTTCCAGTCTTTATCTGGGAAAGCAAACCAGGTTCACAGGATTCACTAATCTGGGTGTAAAGAGTATATGAGAGGACTTTGGGCTGAAAAGTCTGGGTTAAGGCATGCAACTCCAATTGACTTCTAATTTAGCATCCTGATACTGGTAACTTTATGCGCTCCTATTCAGTTCTGTAGTCATCCTATAGCAGTGAGATACATCTGACTGCTAGTGCCATTAGTGTTTAATTTGTAATTTTGCTGTGTCTACTCATATGTCTATATGCACATTGTCCTTGCAGAAACAGACATCCCTTAGCACTTCTTGTTTGTTTGTTATCATTGCACATTTTCCCTTCATTATTCTCCTCCACTTTTTTCTTTCTTACTTTTTTACTTTTCTTCAACTGTCAGTGGAATTATTGTCTTCCTGTCTCCATATTCAGGTAGTGTCAGTGGCTGAGTATCACCGCAGGATCGATGCTCTAAATAGCGAAGAACTGCGCACACTCTGCAGACGTCTCCAGGTGCCCTCTTCAGTAGTTTAAACCCCATCTCCAGATACTAAAACATCTTTCTTTGTAGTGTCTTTGATCAGGGCAAGTCCCACACTCCGTGGGTTTGTCTTGTGTATGGCACTACAAGGATCCAGCAGAAAATTCCTTTGTTTTGGATGTATTTAATTGTGCAATGCTATGATGGAATCAGTAATTTTATAATGGAACTATTACTTCCAACATTTTCAAACAGGAATTTTCTGTCAGAATTTGAAAACTTGCTCTTGGTACTGCTTGACTTGGAGTGATGTGTCTTAACTTCCACTTTAGAATGGTGTGTTGTATTAGATAGCTTTCCTAAAAAGAATGCAAACCAGGTGAAGAATCCCAAACCTTGTTGCATGGGTGTTTAATTTTATATAGGAATCTTTCATCAAGGGACTCACAATACTTGGCAAGTATGAAGCTTCACAACTTCTGAGGAATAGGTAAGTATTTTTCCTGTTATGCAAGCGGGTAACTGAGGCAGTTTGACACAGCAAAGGTCATACACATGGAGCTGGTAATGGAACTGTCCGTTCCAAAAACAGTACTTTGAAGACAGTACCTTGGCTTGAATTTTTGACAGTTTACTGATATGGACTTAAACTGATATTTGCATTCTCTTTAGGTGTTTCTTAGTTCTTCGGCAATTATAAAATTGTTAGCTGCTGTGTGCATCATACATAACTTACTGATGGAAAGCTTAGCTTAGAACTCCTTAGAAGCATTGAGTATTTTGTCTTCCTGTAGTAACTGGCTGCTGAAACTGTAAAAAGTTTCAGTTCCATTTTCTTTACTTTGATCTTGGCTTTTTTTCCACCTAGTATTTAATTACACATAAGAAAACATTTTCTTATCTCCTTTATTTCTGTTTGTTTAATAATCAGTAATTAATTGCTTTAAAATGTTTTGTAAGTAGTACGGTTGCATAAATTAATAATGAGCATGAATCCAAAAGCTGCAGTTCTACTTCTGTGAAAAAAAAAAAAATTTTTTGCAGAAAAAAAATTTCATTCCCACTTGAGAACAAAGCAGTTTTGTTTCGGGTGAGTGGTGGAGAATCCTTATATTAATATCCTGGAAGTGCAAGATCTCTTTCCAAATACCTTTCACCTGCAATGCCCAAACTCAGGGTTTAGGCTGACTTGAAAAATCTGATGTGATGATCTGGAGCCTATAAACTCTCTGCTCTGAGGCCGTTTGAGTGTTTGTGGTGTAGACTGCATGGCAGTTACTAACCTCAGAAGCACATGGAATCTGACTACAGGTGAGTCTACTCTGTCCAAGTTTAGCAGGAGATAAATTTGCAAGTTTCAGAACTACACTGCGTTTTGTCAACCAGATACTTTTGAACAGACACATGTCTCTGTCCACTTCTGCAAAGCAGTGTTCTTCCTAAAAGAAAGTTGCTTTACTGTAGTAATAATAATACTACTACTTAAAAAAAACCTCCCAAAAGCCCACAACCCCACCCCACTTCTATCCAAATTATTCGTGTTTTGCATGGTGCACTTCAATCAGAATTAAAGAATAACGAAGGGAGTAAGTTTTCTGCTGTACGCTTGAACAATGCTGAACTTCTATGGAGTTGATATATGAAAGGCATTTGAGGTGGAAAAGAGTTGGACTACCAAATAGCATGTTTTAAAGATAGCACTCTGTAATGGCAGTCTGTGGGTCATCTTTTTGTACATGAGGCTGTAGGATAAATGCATATACTTTTTGTTGTGATATGGATATTAGTGCATAGTTCACATTGGAAGTGCTTGTTACCTTCCATTGAAAAATGGAAGGCTTGAGTTTTTTGCCTGCTTAATACTTATTTTCTTTAAGCACACCTTTTCTTGAGTTAAGAATTAACATTGTAATTAAGTTACTGTATGAATATACTCTGATACTTTTGACTTTATAAGCCTATTTTTAAGTAACAGGAGTTTGGGATAGTAACTTTTTTCATACTTCTTGAGGGAGAGGAAAGGG
>WEKW01017627.1:32141-42480 GCA_013389905.1 Sula dactylatra | reverse complement strand
GGTCTTGAGAGCTACTTAAAGCTTTGCTTAATAGTCTTCAGGCAGTTTTTAGGACTGTTATGTAATGACACATTCCATGTTGTAACATTGTAGATTTATTACTGTAGATTCAATCATTCAGATGTGAACATCATTGATATTGGAAAAAGAATGTGATCCAGCATTGTTAGTTATGGTCAAATCCCCTTTAACCATGAAGTAACAATTCATGTGCAAATGAGGTTTTATCATAGAGAAAACATTTAACTGGAGAGAAAAACCAAGGTGGTCTGACATGTTAGATGCTGTCTTCCACTATAAAACATCCTTGCTACTGTGATGGCACCACCCTTTGGAAATGATGAAGCTGATCCAGAATTTTGGGTCCAACCCCTGCCTCAATTACTTTGGTGTCTGCAGAAATTTTGAATTGATCAGAATCAAGTCTGGGATAATGCCTAAAAACTCATTCTGTTTTGCTTTTGTTTCTGAAAAAAATATTCATATAGACCAGGAAGGCATTTACACAAAGAGGCTAGATACATTCTCTGTGAATTATGCTTTTATTAATGCTATGACAGTATTCAAACACAGAATGTGTACGTAGTGCTTGTGTTACATATGATGTAAACTATACCCCCACACCCATATTTCCCCAAGCAGATAAGCAGCTTTCTTCTCTACAGAGAAAGTCCAGGTTATGTTTAATCTCTCTGATCAGCTTCCTAGTTTCTAATGGCTCAAGGCCAGAAGCTCAGCACCTCAGAGGTGTGGCCCTTTTTAATCAGCGTTTTTCACACACAGGTTGCTTAGTGCTTCTCCAAAAGCACATTTTGATTTTTCCTGTTTCTTTCAGTGAGAAATGTTTTATGTGGCACAAACTGAAGTGTTCTCTCCACTTGACAGTGGGTGTAGCCTACTCCCTTCTTCCAAGAGAAAGAACAGGTGAAAAGAAAAATTAACATTTCTTTTGCTGAAATGGTCAGGAAATTGATGCAACTCCAAGTGTTTGGGTTTTTTTCATTTCCACTGTTAGCAGCTCTAAAACAGACGCTTTAGCACTTTGTCTTTCTTACCCAGGGTTTTGTTTTGATTTGATTTTCCTAGTGCAAGGAGGACTTAATTTTTCGTTCTTCATTTAAGATTTTATGTCCTATGCTTCAGAGATGCTCAACACTTGTGTACATGCAGTTAATGACCCCTGAACTTTCTATAAGAGACAGAGGTCTCCACTTGCAGTTCTTAAAACTGCTGGAAGAGAAATGCATACTTAATTGCTGAGCTGAAGAGTCATCTTTGGAAACCTGGGGGTGTGAGGCTAAACCCTGAATTTGGATTTCAGTTCATATTTTGTCAAAAAACAGTGTGTTATGCTGAGCTTGCTTGAACAGAAATTAATTTTGTAGAATGGTAATTGCTTTTTCTTGCAATCCACTTCTGAAATTGGAATCAAGGTCTACAATGATGAGCTCTGTCTACTACACCTATATACGCGATGTTCTTCCTACATTATTTAAACCCTAATTTTCCCAATCATGGCTTTTCTTCCTTCAGGATCCTGCTTCATTGTTATTACTTCCCTTCAGTTACTTCCATGTTGGTTCCTGTAGTAATGGCCTATCCTCTCTATCCTTTTAAGAAATAGGATACTTATACCTTCTGTTTGCACTGCATACATAAGAGGAGGTTGCTTATTCAAAGGTGAAGTCTCCCTTTAGTATCTTGCTGTTCTTAAGGATGCTATCTGCCTGTCTCTTCCATTTGCATGTTACCACTCTCTCCACCTGCATGTCAGTCTGAAAACTGCTTTGATATCTATAAGAAATGCAGCATTGTTTGTCAGGAAATAGATGCAGACATACCAAATCAGAAATTACAGTGGAACCTATTCATAGTGATTTCAGGTTTGTTAAAGCTCCATTGACACCGCAGTGGAATTCATTAAATTGTAATTAATTGCAAATCAACTTGTGCAATTACACATGCAGTAGAGATCTTTTTACAATACAGTGTAAAGTGATGCCTTCAGTACAATAGGGTTCTAGTGTGCTTATCCAACATGGGTGACTTGTAATTAAGTATGCAAGAATTGGTTCTCTGAATAGAATACCAAGCTGTGTGTGCTAGCCCAGTGCATGCTCTGTCACATGTTCTTCAAAGTGTTACCGCTATTGGCATTCATTGTAGCAAACAGGAAAAAAACAAATTAGAACTTTAACTATTAATGTATCCTCTCAATACTTGTTCTGTGCATGGTGCCACTGTCAGGTAAGCTGTTAAAAACTGATGGGAACATTTTTTCTTCTTTTCTTCCCAGGATGATGAGCCTCCCACCAAAGGGAAGAAGAAGAAGAAGAAAAAGGAGGAAGAGATCGATATTGATGTGGATGATCCAGAAGTCAGCCGCTTTCAGTATCCCTTTCATGAACTGATGGTGTGGGCTGTGCTGATGAAACGGCAAAAGATGGCACTCTTCCTTTGGCAGCGAGGGGAGGAAACCATGGCCAAGGCACTTGTGGCCTGTAAACTGTACAAATCTATGGCCCACGAGTCTTCTGAGAGTGAGCTAGTGGACGACATCTCTCAGGATCTGGACAACAACTCAAAGTTAGTAGACACAGAGGAGACTTTATGTCTACTTGATATAGGGGGTTGTCTGACCTGCTGAGAAGCTTTACTTCTAGTAAAGTACAATTGATTTCTAGAATGTAGGTTCACAGAATGCCATTTAGAGGTGATTTATCAACAGTAAAAAAGCCAAAATGTGGTCTCAGAATCTGAAGGCAACACTAGCAAGGAGAAGACTTGGATTTTTTTCTGACAGAACACATTCTTTCTTCAGCTTCTCTCTCTGTAAAACTAGCTAGTTTTATTTCACGGAGTTATTTTCAGGATTAACTTACATAAATTAAGGGGTGTCTGATAATATATCTAAACTGGCCCTAAGATGTTATCAGTCTAAGCTAATTCTCTCTGGTCACTAAAAATTTGTTTGGAACTTTTGTAGACTGTCCCCAGTCAAACTTGAGACTCAGTTTTTCTTGTCATCATACCTGTGTGGGGAAAAACATGACCACCTGTGAAACAAATTAAAGCCCCAAATGCAATCAGACACTGATTTCTAAATCAAACTTCACTGGACTTATTTTGCATTTTCCAGAGATTTTGGCCAGCTGGCTGTTGAACTCTTGGATCAGTCCTATAAACATGATGAGCAGATTGCCATGAAGCTACTGACCTACGAACTAAAAAACTGGAGTAATTCTACCTGCCTGAAACTGGCTGTGGCAGCTAAACACAGGGACTTCATTGCTCACACATGCAGCCAGATGCTCTTAACAGATATGTGGATGGGGCGACTACGAATGCGGAAAAACCCAGGGCTTAAGGTATTTCTGTTCTGCAGTTGTTTTCAAAGATATAGTTTGTTGCATGCAACACTACATTATACATAATGTATGCATAGAGCAAATTGGCTTACTAATTATAGATTTTTTTTAAGAACATACTTGTTTTAAAGCTAGTTTTTTTTTGGTTTCCAATTTCAGGATACCTAAGGAACATTAACCCATGACAAAGGAAAATATAACTCCATAAAAGGCTTAACATGATTGGAATCTGAGTCCGAAGTTGTGGCTTTCAATGAATTATGAGATCTGTTCATTGAAAACATATACCTTTGATTAAAAATTAGTTGGATACAAGAAAAAGATCTCCATTAGGGGTCCATGCAATGGGAATAGAGAGAAAATTAACCAGATGTGGACACATGCTGCTTACATTGCTTAATATTGAGTTAAGACTCAGTGTTCAAAAGAGTGAAATCTGTGCAATTGCATTGTGTGAAACTATGATTTTTATTTCCCTCTTCTCTGATTTGATGATATCATCTCTCTTACGGATTTTTATATTTCCCAATTGTTGGATTTACAAAAAAAATGAGTAATGTGAGGACACTGGCACAAAAGAGAAACATGAGTGAACCAATGTTAAGGAAGCAGAGCAGTGTTTGCTTATGTGTGTTTTCATGTGAATATAATCTTGTCTTTGTTATATAATGCAGTTGCTGTCACATGTATGGAGGCCCATCATGGTGGTGCCACCTTCAGTCTCACCTCCTTATTTCCTTAAATACCCCATTACTGACAAAGTGCCATGCCTGTCTTCCCAGGTCATACTCCCAAGCTTGCTGACATACGCATTGCACTCTCTCCGTCATTCTCAATTTATTTCCACTTTCCCATGTCTCCCTCTTGAAAGTGTTTAAAATCTTCAGGCAAGTGTCCTGCCTTTCAGATTGCATCATGGTGCTTTCTAAATCTGTTTATTGATTTCCTTTCTTTTCTCCAAAGGATTAATCAACCAGCTAATGTTCTAGTTTCATTACCTGCATTCTTTTCTTTGCTTCTTTTCTGTACTTCGGCAACTCATGCTTGTGTTTCTGTATCTCAGCAATCCCATATAGTAAAAGAACTCTCCCAGTGCTATTTGCAAAGCTTCTTTTACCTTTCACATGTTTTTTAACTATTAAAACTAATTATAGTAGGTGACTAAAGTAACTATAAACTACAGTAACAATCCTGAAGCCCCCTTCCAACCGCCACTGTGTCCATTCCATGGAATTTCTCTGCACAACTCTAATTCTGGAGCACAATTTAATTGCAGTATATTCATGGAGATGAGGAAAGCCTTCCAGGGTGCCATCTTTGCATACAAGACCTTATTGCCAATACTGCATAAGTACTACTTACTCATTTTTGTAGGTTTGAGGATAGCAGAGTATCTTGAATACTATACAAAAGAAAATACTGTTTATGGGATTTGCCTTGTTATGTAATCTATTAATGTAAACAAACATTGCCATCTGAGTTGAATTCTTTCTTGTTGTACAGGTTATAATGGGGATTCTCTTCCCTCCCACCATCCTTTTCCTAGAGTTTCGGAGTTACGATGATTATTCCTACCAGACATCAAGAGAAAATGAGGAAGGCAGAGAAAAGGAGGAGGAAAATGTGGTCAGTAATGGAGATTATTAGGGAGTTCTAATATCACAAGAGTACTCGGGGTTTTAACTTCTCTGATTATGTTCCAGGTCACTCAGGTTAAAATATCAGCTGCCTCTGTGGGACAAAAATCAGTGAAGAGTTTTGGGAGTGTATAGGCTGGATTCTCAGGACGTGTACGTTTTCTGTGTAGTTGCACAGATTTACGGAATTTTTATTTTTCTATTTTTAAAAAGAGGTCTGTTGCTCGTGTACTTAACAGTTGGCTGGGGCGGTAGTTGAGGAAAAGCTACTATTTTTACTATTTCATATTGTTAAAAACTGACAACTTTGGTCTTCCAGGATGCAAATGTGGATACAGGCTCCCGAAAAGGAGATGAAGAGAATGGAAATAAAAAACAAAAGAGCCTTCCAATTGGAACAAAGATCTATGAATTCTATAATGCACCTATTGTCAAATTTTGGTTCTACACAGTAAGTCATGACAATTAAACTTATAGTGGCCGTTTTTCTCACACCTGTGCAACTTAAAGAATTCCAATGTAAAAGTAATAACCAAGTAATAAATAAATAAATAGTCCTGACTTTCATGGAATCTGATGAGTAAAGCACTCCCTTTATTCAGAGAAAAATGTGTAGACAATGAAACAGAATAAATAACTGAAGCTTATGCTGTCAGCCTCTAAAGCTCCTACACACTTTGAAGGAGGCCCTGTCTGGCTAATCATATGCCAAACGCAGTGCAAGCTCCACAATCCAGTCAATTAATCCAAACTAGGCTGGATTCTCTTGCTTTCTAAAGGCTCTGGCTCCTGTTCTGCACTGAAACGTACTTTAGGAGCCAAGAAGTAATGACATAGTATCAGTGCTTGCCATTTACTCTGTTGACAGTTAGGGTCAGGTGAGTGCAACCTAGATGGAAGCACAGATCCCAGTCTGCAAAGACTTAATAGGTACTTTTTTCTTATTTAAATAATTAAAACCAATCTAAACTAAAAGATTTATTTTTGACAAGCATCTGATTTTCTCTTTAGTGCATGAAGAATTATCTGGTGCTAAACTTTGTTTTAATAAAACAGAAAAAGTATTCATGCTATTGCTCATAAATTTTGTGTGTGCCCTAAAAAGGATATTGGTTTCTTTTTTATTCAAAGTTAGGACTTCCAATACCTCGTATGTCATAATATTAAGTAGGTTTTTAGTTTTAGCACATGGTAATCACAAAACACTATACCGATCCCTTTCTGCTGCCTGTATTAATAATTTAAAAGCAAAATTCCTATTTAATTTCAAAGAAAAGTATTCAACATAGTTTCACAGCATAAAGAAATTACGTTTTAGTAGATTAAAAAAGCCCCAGGCATGAAGGACTTGGTTTAGAGTGCTTTGGAATTGTTTTGCTTCTTTCAACAAATGAGATAATTCAGCTGCCTGGATGGTATGTTCCACAGCATCTGTCATTCTTCCAGCTGGTGGAGGCCTGTGGCCTCTGCCAGTGTGCATGGCAGCTATAAGAAGGGCATTGCAGCAGGCCCGCTTCCTTCAGAGAAAAAAAATCTTTTTTCTTGTGCAAGTAAGTGTCTTCAGCACCTGAATCTTTCACGTGTAGCCTCAGTGTATGTCTTCATACACGTTCATGTGAATATCACAATTAGGGCGAGCTTTGCTTTCATGCATTATGCAGGCCCCTCAGCTAAGAGGATTTTACTGCCTTCTGTTTGGTGTTTCTCCTCTGACATGGTGATGCAGCTTTCTGTGCTCTTACTGAATTAGGCTTCAGCAAGAACCTTGCTCCTGAGATTAGGGGCTGCTTAAAGTAGCCAAAATACCGCAAACCTACTGTTCATGCAGATGGGTTTAAGTAACAAGTGTTGGAAGAGATGTTGTACGGACTGATATATGAAGTACTCTGTATGCCTCTGGCTTCACATAAAGAGTATATTCTGCCTAGATGGTCTCAACCACATTATTAGAGGGTGGAGAAAAGCAAGTGGCCCGTGTGACTCTATTTCCCCTACCCCTCCAGGCAGGTGCTGCTCACAGACCTGCTTCCTCGTTCTGCTTTAGATCTGTTCTGAGATGGTGGGTAAACATTTCACATTGAATATCCCATTCTTTAGAATATTCCATTTTCTCCCTGGAAAATCTTTTGGTTTATTACTGCTTTGTTTCCTTTTTTTTTTCCTGCAAAGCCATTAAACCCATTTTGGTTTCTTAACTCCAGGCTTCCAAGATCTCTGAAGTTTTTAGTTTGGCTGGTCACCAACGACTGCTGTGAGGCATAGAGACACCAGCATCACTAGTTTGACAATTACACCAGTAGTTAAAGAAAACAGTGATAGCTCTATTGACTTACACTAATAGTCCAGAACTTCCTAATGGAAATTAGTGGAGACTGATTTTGTGTGTCTGTGTGAGTCATTTCAAGTAATTGAATACTGCCTAATTGTGGAAGGATCCTGGAATCCGTAATCTAAAGGATTTATATTTATTTTTTTTTTAGATATCATACCTTGGTTACTTGATGCTATTTAATTATATCATCTTGGTGCGGATGGAACGGTGGCCATCAGTCCAGGAATGGATTGTCATCTCCTACATTGTGACATTGGCTTTAGAGAAAGTGAGAGAGGTAAAGTCTGATCATACCAACATCTCGTAATCCCTAAAATGAAGCTCACCCTTAGAGGTAATAATGGCGTGGACTTGCGCAGAGGGTTGAGAAGCCATATGTGAGAGAAGATTCTCCTAATTACAGAGTCCCAAAATGCCTATCATGGGAGAGTTTCTTTTAGAAACCCATTCCCGTTTGCTAAAACCTTCTCTTATTGAGCAAAAAGGTGAGGCAAATATCCCCTGAGATCAGTAGTCATATGAATGCTGTCATTCTCTTATGTGTATTTCCAAGGAAGGGCAGGGCCATAACTCATGAAGGAAATCTCAGTAGGTACTGTCATTTTATTACTGATGCTGTCCTTGATGAGAAGTGCAGGCAGAGAGATGTTTTGGGGAATTAGCCAGGAGTACTATCTGACTGATCTCATTAATTTTGTATGAGGAAGATAGCATAAAATCTTCTACTGTATTCACATGTTGTCGTGTGGTTTGCACTTATCCTATTCTTCTCTGGTTCACAATTCCCACATCTCATACAGTCTGCATTTGGAGATAAATACAGATGCCAAGTCAGTAAGCCAGATCTCCTGGTTTAAATGTTATTGATTAAAACCTACAACAAAAACAGTCTTAATAAAGCCAAAATAGAAACAAAGATGAAAAGGGTATCCAGAGGAGGGCCATGAAAATTATCAGAGGGCTGGAACAGCTCTGCTATGCAGAAAGGCTGAGAGAGTTGAGGTTGTTCAGCCTGGAGAAGAGAAGGCTCTGGGGAGACCTTATTGCAGCCTTTCAATATGTAAATGGAGCTTATAAGAAAGACAAAGAGACTTTTTACCAAGGCCTGGAGTGACAGGACAAGGGGCAACCGCTTTAAACTGAAAGAAGGTAGGTTTTGTTTGGACATAAGGAAGAAATTTTTTATGAAAAGGGTGGTGAGACACTGGAACAGGTTGGAATAGGTTGCCCAGAGAAGTTGTGGATGCCCCATCCCTGGAAGTATTGAAGGTCAGGTTTGACAAGGCTTTGAGCAACCTGATCTAGTGAAAGATGTCTCTGCCTGTGGCAGGGAGGTTGGACCAGATGATCTTTATAGGTCCCTTCCAACAAACACTGTTCTATGTTTCTATGGAGAAGAAATTTTGCCTGCTACTAACTAAAAATATTGCTGCTTGAGACAAATTTTGCTGGCAGTGGAGGGGGTTTCAGACACCTGGTGAATGTGAAAAAATTGGTCTTTTTTTCATGACCATTACTTCAAAAATGTAACTTGCAGTTTTCCCTAATGATTTCTTTGTCGTTTTTTACTTTTTATTTCAGATTCTGATGTCAGAGCCTGGCAAGCTGAGCCAAAAAGTGAAAGTTTGGCTCCAGGAATACTGGAATATTACTGACCTGGTGGCTATTTCAGTATTTATGATAGGGGCAATTCTTCGCCTACAGAACCAGCCTTACATGGGTTATGGAAGAGTGATTTACTGCGTAGATATAATTTTCTGGTACATTAGAGTACTAGATATCTTTGGTGTGAACAAATATCTGGGACCTTACGTCATGATGATTGGAAAGATGGTTAGTGCCTAAATTGCTGTAAATTATGTATTTCAAAACTTCATGGGAAACTAAATTTAGTTCTGATTTTAAAAAGAGTTTTTCCATCTAAGTTGCCATGTGAACTTCACACACACATGCGATACAATACTCTTGCTAATAATTGCTTGATTTGAGAGGGAATCAGTTTTTTTTCCTTGTTCACTTTGCCTGCCTTCTGCCTCCCAAAGCCATAGCAATACCAGATTGCTAATACATTGGGATCATCCACAAAACCATCAGTTGTGGCAGGAGATGATACAGCAATGATTATATAATCTCTTTGCAACCACAGAAGAGGTCTGTGCTGAAAGCACAGCACAGTGCCCTTGATGCAAAAGAGAAGAGGGATAGCAAAGATTTTAGCAATTTAAGTCTTTTTAAATACAAAACTAGTATTCCTTTAAATGAATGTTTTCACTGCATTTTTATGTATGCTTAGTTCATGAGCAGTAGTTAAAGTCAAAAGAATAATATCAAGAAAATTATTCAGGGGAATGTGTTTGTTCTCTTGATACTTTCTTGTTTACTTTAATGCATGCTGGCAAACAGAGATGCTGGTGCTACTGTACTACCTGGTGATGATAAGAGCCTCTGTATGGTCTCTCTGTGCAGATGATTGACATGCTCTACTTTGTGGTCATCATGCTTGTGGTTCTCATGAGTTTTGGAGTTGCCCGCCAAGCTATCCTGCACCCAGATGAGGAGCCTTCTTGGAGATTAGCTCGAAACATCTTCTATATGCCCTACTGGATGATCTATGGAGAGGTGTTCGCAGACCAGATAGACCGTAAGAGTAGAATTCATAGTAAGAGTCTGTTTCCTGTTTCTGAGGCAGATGATCGGATCCAAATTAATGATTGCTTTTAATTTGGAAGTAGTGTTTTGTCTTTATGATTATATTGTTGTTTTCTTGCGACAGATTCCAGAGACTGAACAATTTTCTGTTCCCTACCTGAATGTCCTGTCTCTCAGTTTATATTGAAATTTAAATTCAAATGTCTCTTCAGTTTATAGTCAAATAAAAAATTCAAAATCTAAACTCAAAATTATAACAAAATCACAAAGAGTGATATAGTTTGGAATACTCTTCTGTCCAAGATTATAACAGTATTAAGTGTTCTGTTTACTTGCAGGGATCAACAGAGATC
>WEKW01017627.1:12055-30889 GCA_013389905.1 Sula dactylatra | reverse complement strand
CCGGGGAGTGATTGCTATGGGCAGTCTAACCTGAGTCTGAGTCAAGTGCTTATGGATAGTTTTGCCAAGGCCCATGAGTGTAAACAATTTATGGAAAGAGTATTACATCAAATTTTCCATCTGAAAGTAGGTAGCTGGACTTTGGTCAATAGCTTTACTGAGGATAGGATGTCGCCTAAAGATGAAGATCACAAATCACAGAATTGCTGAGGTTGGAAGGCATCTTTGGTGATCATCTAGTTGAACTTCCCTGCTCAAAGCAGGGTAAATTAAAGCAAGTTGCTC
Organism: Sula dactylatra; assembly: GCA_013389905.1. Lineage (NCBI taxonomy): Eukaryota > Metazoa > Chordata > Aves > Suliformes > Sulidae > Sula > Sula dactylatra. The sequence continues at coordinate 30,604 of WEKW01017627.1, read as the reverse complement.
AGGAACTGTCCAGTCAGGTTTTTAATGTCTTGAAGGATGAAGACTGTGCAACCTCTCTGGACAGCCTGGTTTAAATGGAATTCCCCATATTTCTGTCTTTGCCCACTGCCTCTTCTCCTTTCACTGGATACCACTGAAAAGAGTCTGGCTTTGTCTTCTTTACTTCCAACCACGATCAGATATTTGTAACGTTGGTAAGATCTCCCTTGACCCTTCTCTTTTCCCACTAAATTATCCCAGCTCATTCAGCCTTGCCTCATTTATCAGATGCTCCAATCACCTTAATAGTCTTTGTGGCCCTTTACTGGAGTTTTTCCAGTATGTCCATGTCTGATTTCTATGGGGGAGCCCAGAACTAGACACACAAGTTCAGATGTGGTTTCACCAGAGCTGAGTAGAGGTGAATAATTACCTCCCTTAACTTGCGGGTAACACTTTAACTAACACAACCCAAGATGCTCGTCTGGTTCACTCCATTTAGATGTCCACGAGGAAGAAGTTAGTGGCATCTAGTACTCAACAGCAACATATTCTTAAGCGATAGAGAAGCCTGGCTGAGTTTCTTTCAATAGTGTGATTTTTCTTAGAATCACCATTTAGAGGCTGGCAAGCAAGTAAGTATCCATACTGGTAGTCAAAATGGGCTTTAATGATATTGTACACTGTAATAACATCAGTATCATGGCTATTAACGGAAACATAGCTATTCAATAGAAACAGCTGGCAGACTTAAAGCCAGGGTGGTTCTTAAAAAAAAAAAAAAAGAGGGAAAAAAGGAGGAAATGTTTCCATAATAGCTAAAAGAATGATTTTGTGTGATAATTTTGATTTATTTTTGTGTTTGTGGTGACCTCCAGTTTTGTTTACTTGCCTGAAATATAGTATATGTTTAAATGATCATCTGCCAGAAGCATTTTGTGATTTATTATTAATATCATTAATTCACTACCATATGTAACATTTGGGGAAAACGACATGAAAAGGAAATTGCAGAATGCACTGCATTTTTAACAAAGACATTGTTTCTAAGCATATGTCTCTACTGTTCTGACATTTGAGTTGCTTATCTTTTTTTGGTGGCAAAACTGTATTTTCAATCATCTTTTTTTTTAGTGTTTTTAATAGTATTCTATTGTTTTCTTTCTTTCTCTCCCTGCCTCCTTTTCTATTCCATTCCTTTTGAATGCTGTTCAGTCTATGCCATGGAAATTAATCGTAAGTCTCTGTGGAGAGCTGATTATCTCATTTAGCTGAATATGTTCATTAATCTTTTTCTTCACTAGATAGTGACATTTTAATTATAGGGCTCATCCAATATTCAGGTGTGAATCTTATTTTTCTATGTAATAGTTTCATTTGAAAAGAAGCATAGGAAAAATATTTTATTTTAATACAGATTGCAGATCAGAAGTTGTAATTGAGGTTATGTGGTTGCCATGACTTGTTTCTTGCACATTGACAGTAAAATAATCCTTTTTTGAAATTATGATGCATGAATGTCATGGTATAACCAATTCCCTTTGATTACCTAGATACAATGTTAGTGTTTCTTTGGCAGTACTTTCATTGGTCAATGTGAAAACCATTATGATTCGCTTGGCTTTTCTGTTATACTTTTCTTACAATAAACAGGAAAAATGTAGGTCTGATGTTTGAAAAGCAAGTAAAATATATTTTATTAATTGTAGTCTGAATATCTCTTTCAGTCCACAGTAAATAAGATTAGTCTGTTTTCGAATAATTTGAAGTATTTTTCAGGTGAGGTTGAAGCATTGGGGTTTTTGCAAAATGCTTAAAAAGACAGGTTTGTCTATTCACATAAACTAAATCAGTAATGAACTCATTGTCAGACTTATTATTTACTAAGATTTCAGCTAAAGAACCTGTGGTTGATAACACTTTACCTGCTACTAACTGGTTCCAAAAGTTAGCCTTGTATCTGAAATCACAAACACTGGCACTGCACTTAAAGACACAACAAGCTTGCTGCATTTACCCAACTCCAAGACAGCTCTTATCCCCAAGACAACCTGTGTATTCTTAGGATTACTTCAGGCAATTATTATATATCAGTTTGAACAATATTCTCAATTTTTGTCTCATTCTCACCGATCTATTTTGCTGTTATTGTATCATTTTCATTTTATAATTTTATCTCTTTGGTTTGAAATTCTATGTAAAATTTAGAATTATTGTGAAAAATAAGGGAAACAGAAATTGGCCCAAAAGTGGCGGCAGGGCCACCTGCTGGTAATGTTCACAGCCCCAGACAGGAAAAGTAATAGTCCAGGGTCCATCTAGAGATCCAAGTCAGGGGCAAGAGGAGATGGGGCCAGAGACAGAAGGGTCCATCCAGGGGACAAACACAAGTCCCAGGTCCATCCAGGAGCCAGGGCTGAGACCTGCACACCTGACATAGCTCAGGCAGGGACAGGTATGCAGAGGGGCTGTAGGCGTAGGCCCCAGGTGAAGCTGGTCAGGATCATCAAGGGCTCTTTAGTACACTCAGGGCCCCAGTAAAGGTTTAATTTATGCTCAGCAATCTGGGACCACTAAGTAAATCTTTTTATATCTTTAGCAGGGTATGCACACAAGTTTGGTTGGAGAATTTTTTTTAATTCCACTATTAATATGTACATATGCACATTAAGATCTTGTCCTAGAGTATTATAAAAGAAAGTCCATATGAATTTGAAGAGAAAGCCACACTGTACAGTAAACTTGGAGCTGCCTCTCTGTTCACTATTATGGGAAATTATTTTTGTATGCTGTAGTTAGAAGCAGAATTTGAAGTAGAAATTATACATACTTGCTACTGGAAATAAACTGACTAAATTTGTTTAGCTTGGCAAATTTTATGCATGTGTCACCATTAAATAAATATGAATAGTGTTTTTAAGTATCAGGCAATTTGTGAAAAATACCTTTCCTGTTTTTTCTTCAGCTCCTTGTGGGGACAATCTTTACGATGATGATGGTAAACGCCTCCCTCCATGTATACCAGGGGCCTGGCTCACTCCTGCTATTATGGCCTGTTACCTCTTGGTAGCAAATATCCTGTTGGTAAACCTGCTGATTGCTGTCTTCAAGTATGTAAATAATCATGCACTGTCTTTACTTTCTTGCCAAGATAAAGTTCCTGTGACAGCCCATCAACTAATTTTGCAAGGGTTTGCATTCACACTCAGAATCTAATTACTCTATAAACATGACTCGCAAACACTTGGAATAGTGTATACACTGGGAAAGAGTGGAGGAAAGGTTGCTTTGAATTTGCCAGCAATTGCAGTAATGCGTATGAAAGAATCTGGCTACTTCCAATTACCATTTAGTGGGTAGTGACAGGCCTCAAGATTGCTCTGGAAAGATGAAAAACAGAATCCATGAAACCTGCTACATACATGATGGGAGCCCATGTAACCACTAGGAAACATGATTCTGTGATAGAACTGCAGAATGAAAATCTGAACAGCAAAAGCAGGAGGCATTTCCACTATCCCTACATCATCTGGCTTCCTTTTCTTTTTCCTTCTTGTTTTGCTTTTCATTTAGAAAAAGAAATTAGGGCCTTGCAGAGTTCTTATACAACCCAGAAAAGGAGTCTATATTGCCTTGAACCAAGAGAAAGAATGGCTACATGTTGCCAAGATCAAGCAACGTGCACTATGCACATTCTTAATGTTACTCCCCCAATCTATATTTAGACTTCTCTGGAGTAACACTGAATAAAGTTCTGCTGCTTGTTCTTTCTACCCACAGTTATGTTGCATGCTTTTCCTGTCATGACATGGGGGATAAACAAAAATAAATAAATATATCTACTTGCTGGTAAGACTTTCCAAACACACCAACTGAGAAAAGCAGGTGATCCATTTTTGATGCCCATAAACACATAGTGTTGGAGGGCTTGTTGGTATAGGTAGCTGGTGTCACAACCACAAAAATAGTTCACTGTGTGCCCAGAAATCTACAGCTCACAAAGGCTGTCTTTCATTTGATGTATGTACCTTAAAAGGTCATGAATTTTAAAGTGCTTAAATGCCAGTCACATCGCTAGGGGAAAGGGGAAGCTACAATGGTAGCTACTTTTGGCTGAAGGACCAAGGAACCAGCGGTTCAGGAAGTAGGTCATGCTGCTAATTCCTGCCATCCCAGCATGGTTGCAAGGGGGTGAGATCTGCACCATGTTTTCGAGTCAGAAGTTTGAGTGAGTGAAGTTTGAATTTAGGACATTCTGTGAAAACTTGAAAAGTCTTCTATGTAGGTCAAGCTGATTAGAATATTAAAGGCAAACCATGTGAAGCTTCTGGGTTTAGCATACAAAATACCTTTCATGGATTTAATACTTTGTGTAATAGCAAATACTGGCATGTGTTAAAAGAAATACTTTATAACCAACCCCAAAATACCAATTCTGTAGTTCATAAATTGTGCAAGTTTCTTTTCTCTAACATGTAAAGGACTTTATACAGCAGGAGCAAATAGTCTAAGAGGAAGATTGTTCTGGGTGGTGCATAAGGGATACAGAGCACCTTCTGCTTTGCAGCCCTTAAAAGGAGTAGTGAAATCGTGAATTCAAGTTAATCATCAGTTCAGCAAGTTCAGCAGCATCAACAAAGAGCTGAACCAAGCAGACTTGGTGGCCTCATGTTGTTATTTAGCTGCTACTTTTTTCGACATAGTACTTGCTCAATGATAAGTAAACTTAGGAGCCTAATAGAAACTGTACCTATGTTCCCTTTCAGCAATACCTTCTTTGAGGTAAAATCAATATCCAACCAAGTCTGGAAGTTCCAGCGGTATCAGCTGATCATGACATTCCATGACAGACCTGTCCTCCCACCGCCAATGATTATCTTCAGCCACATCTACATAATCATCAAACGAATCTGCTGCCGCTGCAAGAAGGGTGAAGGAGACCAGGATGAACGTGACAGGGGACTGAGTATGCAAGAAATCTTCTCTAAATTGAGCTCCTTGCACCATATTGGCAGAAAGCAGCACCTTTCCATTGCTGAACTATTTTGTTCATGTTGTCAGTCAAGTGTATTTGCAGAAGATAGTATGGGACAAAATTTATATCAAGTTAACAGCTCTTGAGCTCTGTGGGCTTAACTGAGAATATGCAATGCTGTGCTGCTAATGAAGACTTTAACATGCTTTCTTAAAACAGTGAGAGGGCATCCTCTTAATCCAGTTTTACCAAGTTCTTGTGAAGTCCGTAAGTTGGGAAGGGCAAATAGGAAATTGAGAAGAAGGGATCACAGTTTCAAATGTCATCTGCAGTGTCAGCTATGTGATTGTGAGCAATCTCTGTCTAAGAGTATCCCCACTTTCATTTTGTCGTGTTAGAGATTTATCGTCATTTCCCAGGGGAATTGTGAGGATTCTTCTCCTAACATACTCTGTAATTGTTGATTATTATTTTCATTATATGCCTTATTGAAATAATCAGATGCTCAGAATTATCCCTGTATTTCTGCATTTCACAAGAAAAGTATTTTGTAAGTAATTCTATTTCTGCACAATATGCTTCTGAGTTAAAAAAGGGAAAAAACTAAATGTAACACTCCTTCCAAATACAAAGAAGCAAATTCAAATAAAGGATGAACTGTTCCCAAGAGCTTATATTTCCCTTGGATTTTCATTACATGATTATAAATTTCTGAAGCTCTTATCCAAAGAATGTCTGGGAAACAATCTGTTATATTCGATTATCTGTTGCCTGTAACTGGCATCCTTTTAAGAACAGTATTTGAATGAAGGAACAGTCAAACTGGCAGAGATTGCACTAGTCTTTATTCTGTAAAATGTAGTCAGTTTGTTCAACATGTAGCGCTGCTGTTAAAAAGTGCAAAGGTCATTGGGAAAATCTAGCCCCCAGTGGATGGTCATAAAAGCAGATGATGGTCATAATGCATTACATTGCCTTCAGCACTGTGGCTATCTCTGGCTAAGCACACATTCCCTATTTACAAAATCATCTGTTCATTTAGTGCGGGAGTAGAATCCGCAGTATCTCTATGTCCAAAATAATCTGCTAAATTGGATATAAATTGATTGCCAGAAGTTCAGAAAAAGGAAACTCATATTTTGTTCTGTTTTGCAGAGTTATTTCTGAATGACGAAGAGCTAAAAAACCTGTATGAGTTTGAAGAACAGTGTGTAGAAGAATACTTCCAGGAAAAAGAGGATGAACAGCAATCATCTAATGATGAACGCATCAGAGTTACCTCGGAAAGGTACCTATTATAAGAAAAAAACCACACCACTTATCTGGAACAATATTTGCTTTTTTATGTCTTCACTATAACCAAAGTTGAGTTAAAGTGCAAAAGATTTAGATCTTGAAAAAAACCACCACCAGTTCAGAAGCTGATCTGAATCCTGAGTAAATATGTGTGCAGGTGCATCTCTGACAAGAGCAAGCTTTTTGTTGCTCCTACTGGTATGTCACTAAGGCTGCTGGTTTCGCTAGCTTTGGTGTAAGAACATTTTTGTTCATGGTGAATTTTTTCCCTCTCATCTCTCTGAAGATCACAGTTATGCTTTTTATTCATTGGAGCAAACTACTACTTGTTGAGCTTCCAACAGCTCATCCAACCATTAGAAACATATTGGAGCTTAATGACAAAAGCACTGAGGATTCTTCCCTTGGACCTATGGTTTACACTGGGGTCCAGCACTCACAACTGCTGAATTTTACTCTCTGCCACAGATTGTCTTGGAAGCTTTGAACAAGGCTTTTAGCTTTTTCATTATGAACTTGCCCATTTAAAAGACAGGGAATAATCACATGTAAATCATTAAGCTATTCTGTGGACTAAGTAATGTTTGCACACTGCAGTGTAAGCACACAGTGTTAATGGCAGCAGCAATTTTTACCAAGTCACTTGGCAGGACTGTTCCCAAAGGCTCTGCCTATTCTGTTAGTAGTTCTAAATCAAAGGATGGTGAAAAATTCTCCCTGTAATGAAAATGACACATAGTTTAAACACTCTTTCACCTTAATCTACCTCACAGTATTCTGACGATGAACTACTCCGTACCTATCTGTCTGTCTGTCTGTATATCTATCTGTCTTAATTTTAACACTTCCTATGAAGTAGCTCCGTGAGCCATGTAATTATTTAACAGATAAACATCTTTCTTTTGAAGGGAGGCTCTGAACATCTTGCACTATTATATGTGAAGTTTGAGAATAGAGGAGTAAATGAAATGTGCTACATGTATTCAAGTAGTTTTTATCACACTATGTATCCATGGCAATTTGTCAAAATCCTAGGTATTGTGGCAGAGAATAAAGCAGGGCTGGTAAGCCTCACTGATTCTCTATAGGCTATGGCCACAAAGCAGATTTGCTCATTTCTCATGGCTTCTTGCTCCAGATGCTTCATAATCTTTTGTATGTGAGAGCAAAAGAATGATAATTTAATTTCCACAGTTGATTTACTAGTGTATGATCTCTAAGTCACATTCTAAGGCATTACTTTTATATGCGTTCTTCTGGTACCATCACTTCCATTATGAAATAAGTGATAAAACAAAATGGGAAAAAGTATTACTTTAACTGAACGGGACAATAAGTCCACTCCCTTCAGCTGATACATAATTGAAAGGTATTTCAAGAGCTAAAGTAATCCCATACTCACCAGCATATGTTCTCTCTCGTACGGCTACAAAACCTGTTTTACAACATGTCTTTATGCTATTTTAAGCATGCCATTAGAAAGTATTTTTCATACAATTAATTGATGCTTCAGAGCGAAAGAGAACAACCGAACGTGAAGTGGGTGGCACGCTCAGAAATGTTAGCAGTAGGCTGTCCCTAAGAGCTGCAACTCTTGTACTCTTCTGGCATGTAGATAAGGGCAAAGTGCAAATAGCCCTCTAATATGATGTATGGAAAGCATAGGTAACAAGAAAATGCACATGCTTTTGATGCTACGCATAGGAAAAAAGAATGATGCATGACACATAACACGAAATTCTGCCTTATGAAGAAATCAGTAGCTGGGTGCCTAAACAGGTTACTGCACCATTCCACAGCTTCTGTTTTCTGCTTCCTCTTTTATACCCAACAGAGTTGAAAACATGTCTATGAGGCTAGAAGAAGTGAATGAAAGAGAACATTTTATGAAAGCTTCTCTTCAAACAGTCGACCTTCGACTCTCTCAGTTGGAAGAACTATCTGGTCGGATGGTGAATGCTCTTGAGAAACTGGCAGGTATCGACAAATCTGAGCTGACGTATACACGTTCACGGGCTTCATCTGAGTGTGATGCTGCATATCTCCTAAGGCAAAGCAGTGTTAACAGCTCTGATGGCTACAGCATGTACAGATACCACATTGGTGGCGATGAGTTAACATATGATGACAGTACCGCTCCCATGTCACCAGCCATGGGATTGCATAAAAAAGCCCATTCTGTTGGTTCCAAAGAAGGTGGAGCAGACCCAAGGATGCTGGTTCCAGAACACCACACCAGTCTCCAGCACTATACCTCTAGTGCTAATGCCACAGCAGATTACAGTAAATCTACATTAGAAATTGCACAGAATGTTTCCAGACCCCATTCTACTTCATGTGGTTTTGGGGATGAAATGCAGGGGATTTTCAAGAGTGATGCAATGGTTCCTCACAGTATAAACCAGATGGATGTTGTTACGAACAGACAGTCAGTATCAAGATCAGATTTTCAGAACACTCAGTTAAAAGTAGAACGTACCAAGTTAGAAGCAACCATCTCTTATCCCTTGGACAAATCTAAAGCAATGCGCTATTTTCCTCCTGAAACATTCAGTGCTTGTCAAACCACTATGATGAAGTCAAGGAGCTTTATATTTGCACAGAGTGGGAAACTGGTTGGAGGAGTCAACAACTGGACCACAGAGTATAGTACCATCATGGATCGGGTGTGCCCTTCTACAATTGAACAGTGGGCCACAGAGTGGAAATATGAAGTTGAGCAGCAACTTTGTCAAGAACGTCCTCCAGAATACCCTGGTTTTACCTCTGAAGCAGAAAGGCAAGCAGAGCAGAAACAGTTACAGGTGGACACAGATGATGACAGTGATGTTGGTGAAGCAGGTATGAGTGCCTCTTACACCTCTATGCCTGCCACTGTCAAGGCCGAGAAAGAGAATTTATTATCAGTAAAGCCAGAAAGGACTTCTGGGTTCCCATCAGTACGGTCAAAGAGTTTGCATAGCCATTCTCGGAAAGCCAAGTCTGTAAAGGACAAATTAAATAGACCAGGACATGCCAGCAGCGTAACTAATTTGGTGGTAGCATTTGGCAGTGCAACAGAAGAACAGAAAGCTAGGCAAGAAAATGCATCCACAGAAACTGAATGTTAAAGTGGCTTATGGCCCCTGTTTTATTGATAGTCAAGAAAGCAGCATGATTAATTGAACAAATTATGGATTTTTAAATTCATTTCCAAAGAAGATTTTTGCATAGATTTGTTTCTTTTCATTTTAACTTAATAAATACATGTACTGTTCTTAAATAAATGGTTGCTGGGTCAGGTGAAAGGGACATGTTCTCTCAGGGGCAAAGTAGGCACAGTCCACAGATGCCAACAGTACAGAGCTTGCTTTGTTCCATTTTGACCTCCCTCATAAGCTCGTTTACTGACAAGCTCTTTATAAAAGCTCTTGAAGGACAATATTATCATGTAATAATTAAGAAAATGGTTTTTCTTCTTTTTTATCCGAAGAATTCTTAAACTGAACAAATTTTTAACCAGCCTTAGTTTTTATCCTTACTTATGCAGCTGGTTTCTTTGTGGCCATTTGTTTTTCAGATCAAACAAAATTGTTGGAGGTGAGGAGAAATCATGCAGTCCCCTCTTTCACTTCTGATTTCATGCACACTTCTTAGCTTCTCTTTCAGAAAGGCACAACATAGCCATTTTCATCCACTAAAATAGGTCTGAATGGCAAAATACAGTTGTGTTTGGAGAAACCTGACCCGGAAAGCCATGTGTAGACATATTCTTGACCTGTCCTTGAACTTTAGTGACATAATCTTGCTTTCAGGATCATATCTGTCCCCACCCCAAAAGCATGCTGACAGCCTTAAACTGTTGAAAAACAATGACCATTGTTTCAAAATGTTTAGGGAGATTCTAAGTATATGAAGTATACGGAGATTTTAATAATATGAATCCAAGATCTGCATTAGTGGTTTGTATGAATAGGGATTACAAGAGAAGTCCATGTAGAGTAAGAATCTGGCTTTTTTTTTTTTTAAATGCCTGCAAGGGAAAACAAAACAAAACAAAAGAGGAAAGGTTTTCTGATCAGGTGAGATCAAAATGTAGCCAATCTGTGTTTGAAGCAAATCTACTGTGACAAATTAATCTTTCATTTTGTAATTTCATTATGACAATGCATGAGGAACAAGGAACAGTTTCTAGGAGTCAGTCTAAACAAAAAATGAGTTTTCCAGATGTGAATAGAAATTCCATAAATTTTCTTAAGTAAATTTCAAAAACAAATATCAAAGGGAAAAAAGTCTCTACAGCAAAAGTATTTTCTATCCCTCAACAACTAAGACTGGAAATCCACATCTATAGTTACAGTTTCCCAGCACACTTGTCTCAACAGTGTCATTCTAAGTACTAGGTTTGGATAGTTTTTATCATAATAGCATGATCTTGTTTGCCTCATTCTTCTCTTACTCTTTAGGAATTTTGTTTTCCCAAATATTCTGCACCTCTCTTTGCAGGGGATGCATACCATTGAATAGACAAAAAGAAAATGAGTTAAAGGCTTGTTACTTGTTCACAGAATACAGGTCAAAAGTCTATGTGTCAGGACTTATTAATATACTATTTTGAAATGACAACGTTTCTTTTTTCCCCACCATCAGCTCCACAATATGTAGGTCGCTTACAGCATTTTGAAATGCAGATTGATGGAAGACTCTACAAATGCACTGATGGCATCAGCTTTTTATTGTTTGTATTATATTTTCATACTCCATCCATACTTATACTTTGAAGTACTGTTACCATGCTGACTGATCATGGCAACTGCATAGACATTTCTGAAAGTCCAGTCATCAGTTACTATGGATTTTTGCTAGCTTGGTCTTATTAGCAGGTTTACTGGTTTCACTGTTGTCAGAACAGTGTTTACATTTTGCTTTTCACGTGGGCTGCTCTTTTATTCAACTCTAGGGAATTTGACATTTTGTAAAAACAGAATGACATTTGAAATTGTTTCACTTCCATGTTTACTTCGTGTTACCATTCTGTGCAACTACATAGCCATTTTGTATGTGTGGTTAAAATAGCCTCCAATTTGCCAATGCCTTTTTATTGTTTGCCTGTACACTCACCAGAAACTGATTCGTTAACAAACACAAAGGGATGCAGCTTTTCAGCACTTTGCTGAACAAGCAGAATGCATTTTGTTCCACATTGTGGAATGAAATAGTGTGTTGCATACCTCTTGTTACGTTGTTTTTCTAAAATGTGTGTTAAATCATGCTCTGTTCGACCAGTTATTTTTTTTAGCATTTACATTAAAAATTTATCAGATAGCTGTAGATTTGAAACAAAAATATTTTATCTTTGTATTTACTTCCTTTGTGTAAAAATATTTTTAAAGAAATACATTAAAAAGATGTGAAATTAATTCAGTATAACAAATTCTTCACTATAATGATATCAAAACACTTCACTTCTCTGTTTATTCTTATGCAGTGCATGGGCTGAACATTTTCTAAGCAGTTTCTTTCTTCACATTTGCCAGTAATTTTCCATGAAGTTCTTTATAAGGCTTGGATGTTTTCTGTGCTCTTGCATAGCATGAACTGAATTAATCTCTGCCATTAAACGTGAAGTAACTACATTGATCTTGGCAGAATTATTTTAGACATACAGCCATTTTAATAAGATTTAAATATGGCTCTGTATGTGCATAGAAGATCTATAGTAGATTTGGAGCACACCAAACAGAATAATGATCAACACATTTGCATGTCTGCCTACATGCTTTCTTGAATACTGGCTGAAAGGATGCAAGCACAGAATTTGCATTTCTGAAGAGGCATGTTTAAAACTGCTTTTCAGGAAGATGCATCCCTCCTATTGCTAAGCATGTGGTGACTCCACAGCAGTGTCACTGTGAATTCCACTTACCATTTCTTATTATGTGCTTAACCTATACTGATCGAGGTCAAGCCTAAAGAGTATGTACTCTAAGGCTATGTCTATGGAGAGACATTACACTGACGTAATTTAAGTTTGTTCACCTTACAGTATCTTGCAATACAGGCGTTTCCCTGTCCCTCAAGGCAAATGTTTTAAACACAGTGACTAATTGCGATAATCACATAGGCAGGTTCTTAACTATACCAGCTGATTCCACGAATTACCCCCCTTTTACATTGCAACATTCTGGGACTAGCTTGACTTTGCTCTTGCAAGCCTCTCCTATTGCAGAGTCACTCTTTCCATTTTAGATGCTGGATTTTAATACCTGAGTACCAAGAAAGTCCATTTTCCATATTACTTAGTAATGAACTGAAGTAGCCATTGGAACCTTCCAACTATGGTTCCTCCATACCACTTCTTTGGATGCTTTCCTGGGTTCTGGGCTTGACTATCATCTTTCGCAAAATGTATATCTGTCCTTCTAAATAAAAATTAAAAGAATACAAGTATCTGTAAGGCCTTGTCAGAAAACAGGAACATGAGGAGGGTGCATGACAAGGATGTCAACAGGATTTTTTCATCAGATCTGCAAGTTCCACAGGATTGTGTCCTGTATCGGGTGTTCTGGGTAGTTAACCCACTGACACAAAGCCAGTTTGCTGCCAAGCACTTTCTGTGGAGGAGGTGAGTTTTCAGAGTGACAGCAGCACTTGGACATGTTGTTGGGGTCCCACCTAGTAGTGCCACTGCCAGCATATCACTTCTGAAACACTGTCCTGTCTGACTGGTCACTTCTAGTTGAACTAGTATTGCACTCAAAAGCTTGTTATGAGCAACAAGGAGACAGAGCCTGTATGTAAAGTCAAGAATTTATTGTTAGTGTAACAAATTTTAACAGTCTAATATATGAATTATTATTAGTCTAGATCTAATTACAAGAGAGGAGAGACAAGAAGACAGGAGAGAAAAGAATACTACTATACTACTACAGGAAAAAAAAACCAATAAGGTAAAACTGATACATGCACACTTCCTACTATCTATCCCCTCTGGTTTTTTTTTTCTGTTAATGCTCACATTTGTACTGATCCTCTGGGTCTAATGGTCAGTGGCTGCGATGGGGGTGGTTACGAAATATTGCCAGCTGTCAGCATCCCAGATCCTTTGCTAGGATCAGCATGATGTTGATGTTGCTGGTTTCTTTTTCCTTTTTTTGCTTGCTTAGGGGCATTTTTAGGTTTGCTACCAACTTTACATTTTGGTTTTCTTCATTGGCCTTCAAATCCTACAATTACACCTGAATTTCCTAGAAAAATTTCCTTTAGAAAAATTGTTTTCACAGCTAAACAAACAAAGGGACAGCTCGAGGCGGGTTAAGGCAAGTTCAGACAAAGCAATCGTGATAAGCCTCAGTCCTGAAGCCTTACAAAGTCAGCATAAAGCCTGTGGCTTGTTACTAGCAGTAACAATACTCTATTTACGGGGCCACGAGATTACGTTAGCCCTACAGGTGCTCTCCTCTCACTACAGCCACTGCAAATAAATGCTCAACTGCATGCAGTGGTCACCTGAGCTGAATATTTCAGCATAATTGTGGATTTTGATCCCCCACTGGGATCCAGCATGAGACAGAAAACGGATGTAAGGACCTGGTTGATATGGCCATTCAATGCCCATTTCAACTGGTGCCAGGGTCCGGGAGGGGTGGGGTAGTCAAAAACCGGTACACAGCAGTAGTTTGGATTGCAGGCTGACAAACCGCAAGCCTTGGGAGAAGTGAGACAAGAACTACAGATTTCCTTAAAACCGCAATCTTCTTTTGCTTTTTTCAACTTTTAGCCTTATCTGCAGAAACAAAATTTGATATGGCAAAGTGGTGATTTATGGGTGATGCCCTGTATCTTTACAATGGATGTAAGGTATGTCTTGGTAATGGGCTTTAAATTATTCTTTGCAGTTGTTTAGCCAAAATATTTAAGTGCCTGTATCCACCTTTTACTTGGTGTTAATGAAAAAGGAGTTGCATAATTCCATCTGCTTGTTCCTCTTTTGGTCTCTACAACATTAAAACCCCTATGAAACCACAGTGCTTCATCTTGCATGACTCTAGGTGCAAGCATCTCCCTTTTCTTGCACTAATTGGACTGCTATGCTCAGCAAGCTATTATCTGAGCAGACCAACAGTCTTCAAAAATGGCCATGGAAAAAGATTGGATTCTAGTTCAGGAGCACTGGTAATCTGATAATCACTGTCACAATACCTATGTAAAATAGCCCAAGCCAAGGTGGAACGTTGTACCAAATAACTCTAGGCAAGTAATACCTACGTAATGATTAACAAGAAAATACCCTTATGTAACATAGCGGAGTTCAACACCATTAAATCTCCACACTGACAATACTACTTCCACTTCACAGATGTGCCTTGAAAAGGAGGATTTTTTCTTGAGATACCTCAAGAAACTAAAATCTTTGCATAGTTTTTATATCTTTTGTATATCTTTGGCCAAGACTATAAAAATTGCTGTTTTATGTAAATAATCACATTTTAAATATTATTCTGCTGGATCTTCATCAAGGACACTCGGGAAAGAAATTTTTTTTTTTCCAAGAGCTTAATAAATTTAAGGCATAATGTTTTTCTTCTATAAGAGGTAATACAGACCTGTAGGGCTGTCTTCCTCACAAGTCCCCAGCAAAAGTCGACACTTCTGAGAGTAGGCTGAGGCAACTCGGGTGTACAAACTATTGAGTGCACAAGTAGGGAGGTGTCCAGGTAAAGTAATGAACTATAATGCTTTCAGTGAAAAATAGAACAGACTTTCATCAGTGAATCCCTGACTTTGCAGACTTGCCACATACTTGCTGTAGTTCTGGGCACATAGCTCAGCTCTGAAATCAGACAACACGTATGTTTTTGTGTCTTGGAGTTCAAACCGATAACTGAACCATTCTTCAGAAAGCTATGAAAACACATAAGTTGCCATAGAAATACAGGCCTGGAAGAGATCATCTACACTGAGGTAAGTTCAGCAATGTCAATAGTATCAGTGGCAGATGGTCGCCTAGCCTGTTCTTGAACATATCTAATGAAAGCCATTCTCTAATCTGCCAAGAGATCAAAAGGGACTATTATGAAAATCTGTTTTGATTTAAGCCCAGCCCTCATGCATTGCACAAGCCAAAGTGCTTCCCCAACCACAGAGCTGTCTTGTGAGGTTGTACCAGAACTTTTAAGAAGATACCTGGTCTGATGTGCAGTGAATACAGCAGGTTATGCACCATAGCCATAGCTGAGCAGATAATTATCTTCACTGTTACCAGCTATTTGCGCTGTATATAAAGAGAGGCCCCAGGAAACTGCCACACAGCATGTGGGGTGTGATACCACCAGGAGAGCAGGTCAAGCTGGCTCTGGGAGGGCCATGACAGTGGCCAAGTGTAAGGGTCCTGGTCAGTCTAGCACACAGGAGATATCACTGAATAACTTAACGTTGAGGCAAGGAAAATTACTGCACTGAGTGAAAAATGATATTTTTTTAAATTAATGAGAATAAAAATAGACATCTGCAGTCTTTTCAGTTCAGCTGGCTTTGTTGCGTAGCTAGCTTCCTACCATTCTTTCAAGACTGTTCTCATAGAACAAAGGCATTCTCAGAAACCTCTGGTTTAGCAGAACTGTTTGAAAAAAGTGAGCAAGTGAGGCATGCTGGGATGGCTGGAGATGGGCAGGCAGTTCAGTGCATTGCCAAAAAGAAGTCAGGGGATCCAGAAGATTTCTCTGCCTGCCCTACCTCTGCTGCCCCTCCCATCTTACCTGCCTATCCTACCCTGCCCTACCTGCCCTCTTGCCTTGTCTGCCCTGCCCTACCAGCCTACCCTGCCCTACTTGCCTGTCCTGCTCTGCTTGTCTGCACTGCTTGCTTTTATCCCACTGCAAGCTGTGACAGAATTAATTTGCCCTTCCAAAATACTCACTTCTGTCAAATCAGCTTTCTCCTCCCACTGGCATAAAACTCTTCCAGTGGCAACCTGTGACCAGTTCCAACAACAGTCTTCACAAATCTTGTGATCTTGTGTTTACTGAGAGCTTAGTTTTGATTTTGGTTGTACCTTTTCAGAACAGCATTGCAATTTAAATGTGTCAGTGCAGTCCTTAATGGAAATTTGTGCTATCCTGTGCTCCTTACCTCAACACTGCATTTGCAGCCATTCCTCAGAAGGCTCTGTGCTGATGCAGAAACACTCCTGTAATTCTGATGTAGCATAAATAATTGTCATTTTTAATATCACTGGCAAATTTGTTATATGCAATTTGAAGCCTAGCTGATTTGGGCAGTTTCTGCCTTCCTCGCCCCCTCGCTTTCTCTTCCCCCTTTTATGATTTTAGTTTCCTTTCAACAATGTTCTGAATATGAGCAAAAACTTTAAAGAAGAATAAAGATGAGGGCAAGTCCTGCCGTATTTCTTACTTATCAAACATCCAAGGGATTTAGCTTGTGAAAGGGGTAAGTCACCAGCAGGAGAGGAGCTGTGGCTTGCTCTCACAGCACGGTTGGGCACTCAGCATTACACCACCAGCAGCTTCTGTAGCACAGTGCACTCCCTATATGGAGAGGGGCTGAGCCTGAGACCATGTCAGGCTGAATAATGCCACTTAGACAATGATGTTTGCAGAATAAAATAAAAATCTTACATGTGAAAAGACAGGATAAGGTAGGGAACTGTCTGCCAACACCAAATAAGATGGGACCCTTGTGCAGGGAGGTGCACTTGTTTTAAAAATACTACACAATGGGTTTGTTTTTGTCTTCTCCACCTGCAAGTGCAAGAGTAGTGTATTGTTATAGAGGTGCTTGCTGGTGTTCTCCCTTGGGCTGTTGAATAGCTTTAAATGTATGCACCGGTACTTCTTTCTTCAATGTAGGCAGGTGCCAGTGGGTTGTTTCCCTCTTCCCTTTTCAAACAAATCTCCCTGCCGGCATCAGTGGGGCATCTCATCTAAGTCGGGGAATCCAGATTGTGCCCCAAAGTCTGTTCTTTCATTGAACATCCACCCCCTGACTTAAAAAAGAAATCCCAGGGGCTACAATGCAATGTAATGTGCTTCCTATTAATGAAAGTAAGGGAAGACCTTGACCCTGCAGCTGATGCTGGGTGCTGCATGTGTCATTTTGTGTCTAAAAACGTGTCCATTTTTCTGGAGTCTTCTAGTTCTGTGCTGTCTTTATGTCATGGTGATATTACAACACTACTATGCTGTAGCAGGCCTTTACTGATGTTAGCTTGTCTGTGAGCTGTTACAGAAAAATGACAGTGTGCTGACCAAAACTGTGCTTTTTAGTATGGTGAGGCTGCAGTGTCCAAGTACCAGCA
Source organism: Sula dactylatra (assembly GCA_013389905.1). Taxonomy (NCBI): domain Eukaryota; kingdom Metazoa; phylum Chordata; class Aves; order Suliformes; family Sulidae; genus Sula; species Sula dactylatra. Next base: position 13,058 of record WEKW01017627.1, on the reverse strand, counting down.
GTTTGGCAGGTCCTGGCCTTTAACTCTTGCCCCTAACCCATGGGCCTTGCAGCAAACTACGCTTGGCTTATAGCTGGAACCATCACTATGGTGCACCAGCTGTGGGGGAAGCACCAGCAGGCACAGGAACTGGCAGCCCTTCTTACCCTGCCCGATGCACCAGACCTGGCTTCAAATTCTGGAGAGGCCTGGCTGGTTTTACGCAGTTCCTGTTGCTTGGACTACCTGCAGGAGAGCCTAGACTCTCCCCCTTCCTTAGGTCTCACAACTGATGGACCCGTGCGATCCCACTCTGGGGCTCTCGAGTAAACGCCATTTCCATCCAAACTGTTGCTTCTTGTAGGAAGTGTTTCCACTGCGAAGGCCAAGTTCATTGCAGTCAGTGCGCACGTAAACACCTGCAAACATGGACCTTTAAGGGTGCCAAGGGCCACTAAGCATATGTGAGTAGTTACTCAGTTTCCTACTTATCAAAAGAGATGGCAGTGTTAGATTTTGGCAGTTTAGGTGGGCAGCTGCGTTATTTCCATGTTCTACAGAAGCTCAAGTGAGCAATCCATGAGTACCTGGAAAGCTTAAGGGAAGGGAATTACAGGGACGTTAGGCCTGCATCCACCTCCAGCAGTCAGCAGCGTTACAGCGATGAGCAAGAGGGTGACACTGCGGCAGCAGCCTGGACGCTTCACCCATAGATCACATACGTGCCACGGCTGTAACGTACTACACCTTGTATAACAGGTGACAGTAAGAAGAACACGGTAATAGCAGCTGATTTGTGCCGGAGCTGGATTTTTACTGCTGACCTCAGACAACCTCGGGTTGCAATAAAAACCCGCCTCCGCAGGCCCCATGCGGAGGTTTCACGGTCTCCCAGTGGCTGAGGCCAAAAGGTGGAAATCCCCTCTTCAGTCCTCACTTCGACGTCCCCCCGCCGGCCCCGGCATTTGAGACGGCGCCTCCCTCGGGCAGGCCCGGGGAGAGGCAGCCCCCGGCCCCCCGCCCA
>WEKW01017626.1:0-13372 GCA_013389905.1 Sula dactylatra | reverse complement strand
TGAGGACTTGTGCTCATGAAAAATTTGATTAAAGAAAGCTTTGTTGGTAAATATATGCTGAAAGCTGATCATGCGGTATCTAAGAAAAAGGCACAATACCAGAACAGTACAAATAAGATTAAGTGCTAGGTCCAAGGGAAAAAGTAGGCAGAGTAATTGATTATATATAAAATTGAGACATTTGCTTGATGAATTTCTTTTGTAACTACCCAGTGTTCTCTCTTTCTAAGTAAAGGACAATCAACGGCCATGAAGAGGAACTGGATCTAATTAATAAAATGACTACTCCATTTCCAGAACATTCACTCTTGGAAAGCAATGTGTTATTGATAAATGTGAAATGTGTTTGGGTCTGCTGATCAATTCTCTCCTTTAGATACTTACAAGTGCTTTATGTTCCTTAGCTTAAATTAACTTTGCCCATCCAAATTGGATGAGTTGTTTAATGTGGTTATACAGTGCTTTCTGAATGACTATGTTTGTGTGCAAATATTCATTGGACTCTATTCCAAAGTGATTATTAGCAAAGCTAGTATCGCTTGCATAATCATAGCTTCTTTGAAATAGTCAGGAATCTAGAGAAATATCTCATCCTTTCCTCAAAATAAATGATACTTCTAAAATTATTGATACTTTGGAATGTCACAACCTGTTGTTTAGGTAACTTTAGTGTTGAAAGTAAAGTGACACGTTGCAACTAGAAGAGTTAAAAACAGCAAACTGGGCAGTGTTAGCACTGGCTAACAATATTAAAAGGAATCAAAACTTGTAACGTGCCTTCTTTAAAGAAATTCCTGTTAGATTTACAGCATTCAAAAAATTGTCTTAAGGAATAATTATGCTGTTTTACTTATCAGCAGGCTGATGGAAAAAAATATTGTTTGGCTCTGGAGCAGGGAGTTGCTTTTCTGTTTGGGTATTTTTTTGGTTTGGGTTTTTTTTTTTGAAGGAGAGAATGGTTTAAATCTAGGAGAACTGAGCTGCTGTGTAGATTAACTGGCTGATTCACTGCATACTTTACTCATTTGTGTTACATTACACCATTCTTCTACTGGAAAAGCAGAATACTATCCACAGTGTTGGTACTGTTCCAGGATAGGTTACTTACACCTCCGCATATGTCTTCTATGCATGTCTCCTTCATAATGTGTTAACAATCCTTTGTACTGACAAGCAGTAGCTATGTAATTTTAAATGCCATCGAATGAGAGCAGTATGTGGGGTCTGTACAATTTTTTTAAAAGACCAGTTTCTAAGACCTCTGCATAAATAAGAGAAACTTTATGAGATGACTGCACAGACTCTTTAGAATTTTATTAGGCTGTAGTTGTGCTACATTTTTTGCAGTATGTGCCACTCGGAACTAGATAAATTACAAATTATTGTAATAGTATTTGCCACTTTAAAGAACTGAGATGAATTGATAGTTTCAAAGTTCTTGGTGGTGTAACTGTATAGAACTGAGATCCTCCAAATGGTACCTGCTTCTCAAAGTCTCATCTATGTTTATACACATTTATTAAGGAATTGCAACATTAGCATCTACTGAAACCTGTTTGATAGTCATAGCAAGGTCTGGCAGAATTGAGAATAGATGATTTTTTACTAGCCAGTGAATGATTTATGTCATATTAAATGAGCACGACAACATCTGGTAGCAAAAGTTTTTAGTGGGAAATTGTGAAGTAGTGAAATAAGCCTGATGTCCATGGGTGGGAATATCATATAAATTTCCTTCACTTCTTATTACTGAGAGTGGCTTTTATCTCTACATCCTGTTCTCTCTGATGGTCAGATGATATCTTCATACCTGTTTTGAATTACTGCAGCTACCATTGGTGGTACACGTGGTGTCTTGGACAAAGTTAGAGCTGGATGGGAATTTGTTAATAGAATATAATTAAATTATGGAGTTGGATTAGATTATGGTTGTATGGACAGCTGGCATTGGATTTTAGCAGTTTAATATAATTTCTGTATTGCAAGTTTAAGTTTTATGAAAGGTCTCTGCAGCTGCACTGATCTCATTTATTTGTATTTTGCGTATCAAAATAAATAGATGGACTACATAACAGTTATGAGCACAAGTAAAATATGGGCTAAGAGTAAAAAGCTGAATTTTTAAATGCTGTTTTATAAACATGTTAATAGAGCTTAATAAGTTTCTGGTGTATTGAGACATTGGTCCTCAAGGAGACATACTGGTCAACATCTACCAGAAATTAGAGTATCTCCATTCAAGAAGCTATTCGTCATCCCCTGGAGCACTTGTGGATGAATCCTGTTTGTATCGGACTGCTCCTACTCTGAAGGCACCTCTCTCATCAACATCAGGTGCTGATGAGGAGTCAGTGTCCTCTGCCACATCTCCTCTGTAGCTCTGTACACAAGAGTCTCACCTGAGCTTTGTCTCATGCATCAGCTGGGGTTTTTTGGGTGATCCAGAGTTATTTATTTAATTATGACTGCAACCTATTTCTGAAAACTGGTTTCAGTACAAATAATTTTAATTTATACTTAACTTGTATTCACACAGCCTCACATCCAAACATAAGTAATTGAACCTAAGATGGTATCATTGCTTTAAGTAGTCTATTTGAGTTAATAACAGTCACAACAAAAGAAAAATATGGTTTGGATTCCTGATTGAAATTGTACAAAATGAGCTGTCAATTTTGTTAACCACCTTAAGTGTTATAGGATAGCAGAGACAGAGATATCTTAAGTTTGTCACTGTAGAAAAACAACTCTCTATAAAGCCCTGCTTTGTTCATGGTCTGTAGCTGGTTGATTGGTTGGTTTATAGAGGAGTCTATTTAATTTCCAGATTGGGTAGTCAGGCTATGGTCAGAAAAATAGAGCTACCACTTAAAATAAAAGATAGAGTTCCTCCCTTGCCCTACAGTGCATACCACCCAGCGCAAAAGTCTGCTTTTCTAATTCGGTTGCATTTGATGCCAAACCCTGCACTGGCCTAAATGACCAGACCAATAGAGAACAGGACTTGAGATCTTAAGTATCCATGCAGGGTAGAATAAAACAAAAGGAATCAGGTTAGCCATCCAAGACAGTAAATCTTAAACTCCTTAATTGCTAGGAGCTCTCACAACACAGATATTTCTCAGTCCACCCTCCAGGAGATGAACTGCTGCCAAGTTATCCTTAATTAGTTTTTCTGGATCATACAGTTTACTGCAATATGTGTCCTTGAGCTACTATGAGGAGATATTGAGACATAACAAGCTTTACTGTAATAGGTATTAGGAAGGTGGTGTGTCTTGCTTGGAATGGAGAGCAATCTTTCTATCTGCAGCCCAGGAAATGTATGTGGAACATCTGCAACCTAACAGCTGTTGAATGTCACTTTGGCTAGATCAAGGGCTTAAAATGTGCTTAAGTAATCTACTGCAGCTCTTGCTTTTAGAAAGTACATCTGTGCTGACAGTTTTTCCACCAACATACTCCCATACATGTTAAAATGATAAACAAACCAGCCTAAAATCAAGGTGATAATGGAAGATACTAGAAAGCTCAAAGATAATTCAAGCTGAAATGATACTTGCTTAACACTTCAGTATAATTAATGACTTTGGAAGAAAAGTTTCTCTCAAAACCATAAGGCTGTCTTGTTTTATGCCTTTGTGATGCACATCACTAATACAGAGTTGTTGAAATTCTGCCTCTTTGATCTGTATATTATCTATTGTTTGGTGATAACAATGAGCATATTACATTTATGCTTTGATGTTTTAAATGTTGTCTTGCCAGGGGATAATAGACATTCAGTTGTCACTCATCATATAGAACACAGTAAAATACTTAGTAAAATCAGTGAGGGGCTTCTCTTGATTTAATAGTTCTTGTTTTAAGATCATAATAAGCTACCTACAGAAACTAAGCCACCAGACTTCTAAGAATAATTTTTCTTGTAATTATTTCAAGGATAGCTTCTTTGTATGACACACATTGATTTTACCTGTTTCCTGCTTATCTGATCTTTTGCCATTTTAAAATTATTAAAACTATAAAAGAAAAATTATATAAAATTATAAAAGAAAGATGTTAATTGGAAGGAAGTGCTTAGTTTGAACTGTAAAAACAGGTGATTATTCCAGTCTTAGCTAACTTCTTTAATGGTCTGGAAGAAGAAATATGCAGTATATAAATGGGTTTTTCACATNCGGTGATTAGAAGGTGAAGAAGAAAATCCTTAGAAAGCACGTACAGCTAAGCAGACAACTATATGGGAATGCAAACAAAGGATGCATTTGAACAATGGTTCTCTCCAGTGTAAGTGACAACTACTGCAGACAGACATATTCATAAGAGGTTATGGTCTCCAGAGGATCTTCAAAAGATCTTTTTGTTGTTGTTGTTCCAGCTCTTACTTTCACAGACTATGGATTTGAGCTAAGCAAGAGCAATGTGGCTGGCCACAGGATCAGAGACCAACAAAACATCTTTTGGGTTTTGCATTTTAAGGGTTTTCTCACCCCCTTAATCTGTAGAATTATTTTTTTCCTCATTTTATTTTGCTTTATTTATCCTTTTCTGCTCAGGCAGCTCCTGCTAACCCACTCTTTCCTATGCATTGCTCATGCTTGCTACATCTTTGTAAAGTTCCTTATCTAATGCTATTCATAGTAGTTCCACTGTCCTTTCTTTTTCCAGTTCCTTCACCCTGCACCTCTGAGTCCTTCTCCTTATTATTCTATCCAAAGAACAACAATTTTCAATCCCTTGAAAGGATTTCACTTTTTAAAGATGGTCCTTATATGAAGCCTTTGAACTTGGAAGGTCCTGTAAGCCAGAAAAGTTTCAGGCAGAAAAATATTTTTTTTTTAATTTCACAGAGAAAAGACATTAGGGCAAAGAGAAGTAATTAATTTCTCATTTGTGTGGAAGGAAAACAAAACCACTGAACTGCAGTGGAGGTAAAATATGCAAAATTGAATGTTCTGAGGTGGAAATTCTCAGCAGAAAAATAAAACAGGAAAATGAAGGTCTGCTACCAAGGCATTAATTCATGGATGTGAGGGTCCACAGGGAACTACTGGCAAAAAATGAAGCACTTCCTCAGCCAACCCTGACTTTGTCAAGTGGGATTGCTGGGCCTGGGACACTGTTCTTACTTTCCTTGAAATGTGCAGCTGCTTTTCCCACATAACATGACTCAGCTTTCATAACTGCTTTTCAATTTCATTGTGATTAACTGCTTCTATAAATTACAAGGCTATGTTCCAAGGTACAAGTACTAAACCCCAAAATCTTGCATTCTAGACCACAATACACAGACAATATTTGTAACATTTTCAATGGAAATAAAGAATGCAGTTAAATCACTTAAGCTCAGCCTGAATCTTTGCAGATTACCTGAACTTAATAAAATATAAGTCAAGCAAAGTTTGATTTATATATCTTTATTTTATTTTATTTTTTGCATGGCTTATTGTGTTTGAGGAATTCCTACTTTGCAGGAGTCCTTTCTAACTCCTTGGGTAAAAGAAAGCAGAAGGCCATCTCTGTCTATCTGTTTCTTACTTGTTATTTATTTTATATTTTAGGTTATGTCCCATCTTACTTAAATGGAATTTTTGTGATTGATTTTCTGTGATTGATCACAGAATGGCTTTTGGTGTTTCAGGGCTAAACCACTGCAAAGTATCTCAATTAATCGCCTGTGGCCTCCTGCCTGGAAACATACCTGAGGCAGGAATTAACTGACCAATAAAACATGGCCTGTCATATCTTAATGTTATATTCCCATTCCATGTGAACAAGCCTGCTCCCAGAGTTTGCCACAGGCAATCTGGTATTTCATCTAGGTGTCTGTTTTAATCTCTAGTAGATTTTATCCATTTTCTGTCAAATCATGAACACTGGCATTACAAGTGTTTTTTTCATGTTCATTAATGCTTTACTTTAGCCCTGTTTGGTTTTGCAGTATCTTTTTGTCCTAATCCTTTAAACATGAACCATTTATATAAAAATCAGGCACTTGCTTCTCACTGTTAACTGGAAAAGGAAAAAAATTTGTTGCTTTATTTCATTGAAATTTTGGCAAATTTCTGGTTTAGTTACAGTTCAGGATGTTCTGCAGCTCATGAGTTTTAATGTGTATAAGTAAAGAAATATTTGTTTGCTAATTACAAGTCTTTCCAGGATGTTAACATACTTTAGCAATAGAAATTATATAAGCACCTGGAACAATGATCCTTCTCATATGACACAATTTTGGACCAAATAGAACCCCAAAATATCACAGACCTTCTCCATCTATAGATGACGCTAAAGAATGACATTTTAAAGATTGGACTGAATAAATACTAGTGGAATGCCCCAAAACACGCTCTGCAGTATCCTCCAAAAGAAAAAAAAAAAACCCTCACTTTTTTCTCCTACAGTTTTCTGTTGTGTGAGTCACACAGCTCTGGGTGGAAAATGTAGGACTAAAATCAATCACCTCCCAAAACCTATTCTGACAGAGCATTTATCTGAGCTGATCTTAATCTATCAATTTAGTAATTTATTCATTAGTAGTATCTATGAAAGTGCTTACAAAACCATATAACTTCTGATTAATATCTCTTAATTTTTAAGACTGGCCAAAGACTCAACTGTTAGTCTAATAATCCATAGGAAGGTAAGCAGAGCTGACCCTGAGTCGCAGGCGCTGGTCTCCAGATCAGTCCCCCTGAGTGCCTCTAACACTTTAAGGTCAGTGTTTTGCCTCCAGCAGGTTCCTCCTCGTGCGTTGGGAAAGAGGCTGCTGCTGCATGGTGTTGTGGGGTATGGGTGTGGAGATGACCCCCTGAGCGCGTCACCTGCCTCCTTTGCTTCCCCAGACTCCAGCTAACAGCAGCAATCAGAGTTAATACACTTACACTGGAGTCAAACCGTAAGAAATTCCCATCGCCAACAAAAGTAATGGATAATCACGTTTTAAGCACCAGCTTCACAGAGAGCCAAATATTTTCTCATTCTAGTCTCTACCTTTCAGTTTTTCACATAGTAATGAAAGCTGTTTTCCATAGAATAGCAGTTTTTCCACCCTAGGAATTACTCTGCTTCTGTTTGTATTGGCAAGTGGGCATAAAATATAAATGTGAAGTATTTGGCATAAAACAAACCTACAAAATTTGCTAGTAATTATTACTGTGACTCCAGCCCAGAACTCCTTATTCACATAAAGCTGACATTACTGTTGTAGCTGGTTTTCCTTCAAAAAAGAACTTAGTAAAACTCACCTACATTGGGCAAGTTCCATGAGATTTAAGAAGGCACAAACAATTGTGGATATTTATGCTTGGACTGAAACAGTATTAAGAGGTATATTAGTGTCAGAAAAAAATAACTCGACCACAAGACTTGTAGTCATGTATTCATGGCTGCAGTCCCATCCTTGTCATGTTTTCTGACCAAAGTACTCCAGCGTTGTGTAAGGTGAGACTAAGGCTGGTGGAGATGCATGTTCAGTGTCCTCCTTTTTTGTCAGTTCCCGAATAAAACACTTCAGGTTATACGAACATCAGGTATATTTCCAATTCAAAGTATTGAACTGAATTTTAAGTCATTGTAATGAACACCTTGTTATTAGGAGGTGCATTTCCTCACATATCCTGTGTTAAAGAATTATTCTATAAATCTGATAATAAATGATAGTTAGCTGAGAGTCCCTAGCATGTGCAGGTCATTTTTCAGTGCTGTTTACAAAAATGCCTGTTGTACTGGAATAGTGTGTCTGGTCTAGTAAATATTTATTCAACAAATATTCCCATGATGGTAAATGTAAAGATTATCAAAAGGCTCATGGCACAAAAGATCATATGACTTCAGGTAACTAGTGATTTATGGCATTGTTACTTCCCATCATTGAGGAAATGAGGCTTGCAACTGACTAATGTTTCTTTTTATTTTGTTTGCTGGAAGCATTTATTACTTCCTCCTGGGATTTTTCAGAGCTACATTGTATGATATTCCCAAACTATTTTTGCACTATTGTTTGATTTTAATTATAGTTGAACAGAAGTAAAATCTTGGGAATACTTCTAATGTGCTTAACTCCTTCCTGCTATGTCTTGTTAAAATTTATCCTAATTGATTATTGAAAGGAATAGGTCTATTTAAAATCCGAGCAATCTCAAGGATAGCTATTCTTTGTTTTTATAACTTTTGAAAAGAACAAGCTGTACAATAAATTTGAACAATGCTGGGGAGGCTTCCTGATGCAAAGAAACCTTCAGCATAGGCCAAAGAAACCTCAAGAGGAGAAAAAAACCCAAAAGGTTTTCTTTATGGAGTTTACCCCATGTCACTCCACCAATGGCACAGAGGGGAGACTGTGGTCACCAAGACACTCTACAGTAAATTCACTCTCCAGCTGCCACACATCTGAGAACTCTGGCATCAGGAGCTCAGGGCTTTGTGCTGCCTCCAGAGCTCCTTGCTGCTCTGCAGCTATCTGTCAGCACTGCCCCAGCGATGCCTGCGCTGGTAAGTATCTCCTGCACAGATGCCTGTGGGACTACTGAAAAGGAAGAGGAAACAGTTCTGTATCTTTCCTTAGAAAATAGGAGATCTAATCTGTATTAACTAATGAGCACATTCCCACTAGTACAGGTGGGTGGACTAAATTGCCACACAGGACGATGTGGCACTCAGGTAATGAAAATACATTCTTGAAACTGCTTTTGTATCCATTGATGGTGTGTGAGCCAGTTCTGCCTTAATTTATGGATTGTCTGAGTTGGGAATGAAAGTATAATATTTCTTTTGTGATGATTAGCAGCCTCAGAGAATGCTTCGACCAGGGAAAAATACTGATTTGTTTATGAGGACAATCAAAAGACATGCACCCAACGTTGCCTTCCTAGTAGAGCTTTCAGTTACATTCAGCCATTTGTTATCTTGCATTGATAAAGTTAATGCAGAGAATCAAAGCCAAGCTTATATCACCAGTAAATATTATGATCATATACATCTGCAGAGCACACAAACTCTGTCCTCACTTAACTAGAACTTTTAGAAAACCTAAACATAGTACTTGATTTATGAACACCGTATGACATGTTTTGTCTATTGATGAAACACACAACACTTATTTCAATAAAAAATTTAGAATAAATTATTATACCCAAAATTATTTTTAGCTGAGGTCATAGTTCTTAATGATATCTAGCTCTTTGATAGCAATCTCTGTTCCTATATTTCAACGTATTTTAAGACTGCTGAAATTATTAGAACCAGTCTTATAGGCAGGGAAACTGAGTCACCCAGTAACCTACCCCTACATTTTTTTTTACTCAGCCAAGTAATGATAGTGTCAGTTCCTCAGTCCTGCATTCCTCCACCTTCATTGGAAATTTGTCCAAACCAGCTCACTATAATATGGACCTGTAACATCCCATGTCCCCCCCCAAACACTTCATAAGTGATTTTTGCAATTTAAATATCCTGCCTGAATGCCAGTCTGCATTTGCTTGCCTAAGTTTTCTTAGCATTTTTAGGTATTCTTCACAAAGTGCTCTACAGATTACCTGATTGTCTTTTTGTGACCTGCCCTCCCTCTTGGGACCAGATACAAGCTTTCTCCAGCCATTTATGCAATCCGGGAGGGTCTTTCTGTCCAAGTAGAAGTGCTGCCCCACTCGATGGCTTCCACTGCCTCCGGCAATGGTTCTGAAAATCTTTTATCCCACTTTGAGCATATTTCTGAGGATTTCTGGCATTCATGTTTGTTGTTTGTTTGTTCTATTTAGGATTATTTCACTTTTCAACACCCTTTGAACATCCTATTCTTTGGGATGCACCTGTCTGAGTAATGTTCATCAGAGTGTAATAACCGTTCATCATCATATCTAGTCAGGGAGATACATAAATAACCCTAACAGACTTCACATACACTGATGTACTCACTAATTCAGCAGTTCTAAGCTTCTTTCAAAATTGTAAGCTGTACATAGACTCATTAAATTGTGGGAGAAGTATAGTAATGTGCCATGATGCTTTTACTGTTCTATCAGATCTTTGATTAATGCATGCTTTTTAAGGAAATCTTAACTGGAAGTCTAGATTATCCTACAGAGAATCAATTTACACTTTTAATTTATAAGCCATCTCAGCAACAATCTTGGTAACACACAGCTGCTTTATTTTTAGTTTTGATTAATTATCAATAAAATGACACCTGTATCACACCAGAATGAGCAAACACAGAGTGCTTTTGCTGTTTATGAGAAAACTGTTTCAGTATCAACAAAGATTAATTTCAAGAATGAGATATAGTCTTAGCTGAATAAAAGTTTACTGTGATTTGTTGCAAAAAAACCCCTTGCTCCTGCTCTTCAGAGTTTACTGTCTAAATCTCCACTCTCTGCCTATATATATAGGTATAAATTTTGTCTGCCTAGAAATTTTCATTTCAGACTTTTTTTTTAATGAAAGCTAGATTTTGACTGAATAATTACTTTAGTTTTGAAAAAAAAATTCCTTCTTTAGACATATTTTAAACCCCAAATATTTAAGATTGCTAATAGAATCTCAGTACTTTGCCTGGGTTTTGCTAATTTTTTTCCTATTCTTCAGTTTCCATCTGGTTTGTCAGCCTCATTTGTTGAGAACCACACTGATTTTTTTCAAAGCTGAAAATTTTCCTCTCTGACGCAGCTGCAGGATGACATCTTTCCCTTACTCTGAAAATTTATTTACATCAGCAAATGCAACTTGACTTGTTAGAAATTACAAGAATAGTCTACATTCTTTGCAGTGCATAGGAATATTTGTCTTGTGTTTCAGAATATACTTTAAAAAGGCCCTCTTCATTTTCCTTTAGTCCAGCCCTCTTAACTGCACCTAGAATGAACTTGTCAGTGGCCAGTAAAATAGGGACCATAATATTGGTCCTCATTTAAGAAAAAAGAGGTTTTCTTGATTCAGTGTACTGACTCAGAGGATAAGAGGATGAGTTACTGCATGCAAAAAGGTCACTGGAGGAAAAAGAATTCACGTTCCGTTATACACAGACCCCCAAATAATTTATCAGCTCGAAACTCCTTACAAAGATCTATGATGTGGTACAGATCCTGGTAATATGACTAAGTAAGTCACTTATAATCCCTGCTTATTTTATGAAATAATGGACAGACCTTGGCATTATAAATGCAGATTAAAATAACTTTGTTAAGAAGGCAAAAAGCTCTGTCAGAATAATGCAATAAAAGGCCATATTCCAAAGAGAGACACTATCCATTCATAGTATTTTAAATGCAGATCAGGACAACAAAAGTTTTAAATACAAAAGGATTTTTAAGGCATTTTTCTTAAAGCAGTAATCAATATCTGTGGGTTTCCAGTCTGTTAAGAAGGTCAGCAGACAGTCTCTGAATAAGTAGATCACTTGCTGTGGTCTTTAGAAGCATTTTTTTTTTTGTTCCATGGAGATTTGAAGGACTGATTGGTAACCTTTTATTTAATAACTTTGCACCTTTTGGCTGTAGTGGAATTTTAAGTGCAATCAAGTTTTCTTTATGTGAAAAAAGGACCACACCACCTCAATTAATAATCCTCCCCTATTAGATAAATTACTTCACTTTGTCTATACTTCTCTCCTTCGTCTTCAACGTAGTTACAAATGACTACAGCATCTGAAAAGTAGCACATTCTTTGGGGAGGTGACACCAGAAACTGGAGTCATTTATAATTGCCTTAGAACTCGCGTTCCCAGTGCTGATTGGGTCACTCTCTGTCACTTTCGGCCTAAGTGGGACCAATATGAACACAACATCTACCCTATTTACTCTACAGAAGTTCATTAAGTTTTGTTCAGGTAACAGCTATGAGGAGATGGCCTACATAACAGAGAGTAGCTTCAAAGTAATGGGCCAGATAATTAAATCTGAATTTCAGTGGAAATTCTACTAAAGTTCTATCGCAGCCATATTAACACCAAACAAGTCTATCAGTATTAATATTTCTGCAATAAATATCAAGGAGTTAAGAATGATTAAGCCATTATTGTTAAACATTACATGATAAAAAAGGCAAAAAAAAGCATTAAAGAAGCCATGAAGATTTGCCTGGTCCTTACATCACCCATGGTAACATCTCAAGGCTTGTCTGTATGCAATAGTCAAAATGCAGCTGGTTAGAGGAAATATGAATTTATAGCATACTTGATAATCAGCAGTAACTCACTATATGCACAGAGCATAGCTGAAGTTAAAGTTGCTTGTTCTATTTTTGAATTAGAGTAAGTTACTTTACATGAAGGCACTCTCAGTGCTGTAACCTCTGGCAAGTTGAAGAGAAATGCTGTGCTCAGTGCGAGTAATATTTGCTGATGAAAACCTTTTCTCTTACAGGACTTTGAAAAGTGTAAGCAGCATTCAGTATGGGTCACAAAATCACAAACTTGCATTGTTGTAATTCACTATATTACAGCTTTGAAATAATTATTAATCTACTTGTCTTCCTCCCTCATAACTTTGAATGGGTACTAAGGACTTATGGAAATTCACATTTTAGTTTATGAAGACTGCATTACTAGAGTGAGNGGCATTAAACACTAGTCACAGAAATTAGCTGTGATTTTTTTTTTTTCCTACAAAGCAGCTTGAATGAAAGCCACGGACCTAATTGGCTGGAGAAGTTTTGACCCAATTTAATTCTCTCTCACTAAGCACATATTTCCAGACTATCAGTCTTCTTCAACAATTAGATTAATGTGTCTCATCTCAGCCTATATTTAAAAATTTTCATTTTTAAATGTATTTCTACAGTTGTAATTAAATGTATTTAAAATAATTATTTCTTGAGATTTTCCCTGTGACTATTTCTTATTCCCTACCTTTTTCCTGTTTCTCTTTCATCCAGACAAAAGCATAAATCACATTATAGTCAAACTATAAAGCTGCTAGTCAGTACTGGGCTTTCTTTAATCAAACCTGAATGCATTATCTCCCTATTGAATCTTGCCTATTTTCTGTTGATAAATTGTCCCTATGACTGTCTCAGAGATGCATGAGAGAGTCAATTTTAGAAAATTCTAGAAAATTGTATATCATCAATCATGCCAGCTACAGAGTTTGAAATAGATATTAAAAATATTTGATATTTTATGCATTTTGGCAGTATTGTTAGCAAAACAAGAGTCACCTGCAAGCTAGAAAAGTGAAAGCCTGATATGCTGTCTGTAATATTCAACCAAGGGAAATACCTTGTCTACAAGGCTAAATTATCTATATTTACCACTAATCTAAAGCTTTTCTTTATGGCATCAAAACTCCCTTGTTTAAACACAAAATCTTTGTAAATGTCCACCTGCAAAAAATACTTATCTTGGCCAGAGGAAGAATCATGAACAAAGAGCCTGGAA
>WEKW01017625.1:1139-69795 GCA_013389905.1 Sula dactylatra | reverse complement strand
TAGATTCTAATCAGTACAAAAGTCTAGAGGAACACTTTATATCTCTTTGGTAGCAGATAGATGTTAAGGCACTTCACTAGTTCAGTTTCCATGAAAGGCAGAGCTCCTGAGCACCTGGATTTTCCTATACCGTGAGATTTGACCAAAACTAGTCATCCACTAACAGAGATAATACAGAGGATGTAATTGGAGGAAAAGTTTACTTTCTAATTAGCAATTGGGTAAGTAAATAGGTTAAAATTGAGAGGATTCTCTCAGTAGAAGTATGGCTTATTTCAAATCAAATTGGCTTTGTTTGCAGCACTTGTTGCATTGGTTCAGCATATACATTGAGCTGCTTCCCTGAAGAATGAAGACTCACGTTTTCACCATCTTGATATAGTAAAACCAGCAAGATTTGACCACAGAAATTCTTCCTGTCCAAAATAAAAGCTTCAGGCCTACGTCTGGGACCCTAATAAAAAGTGTGACCTCTCCCTGCAAACATGTGCCATGTTTATATCCTTAGATCATCGTTGCTAAAACTACACTCCTGTTATATCATTTTGCTTGTTATTATTACAGTTTGGGCTATACTGAGAGTCTTTTGTTCTGACTATAAAATGTGAAAACTGATACCCAGAACTGGAAAGATTAGCACAACGAACCATGTATATTCATTCATTTGCGAGGATTAGAAGACTGCGGCGATGTAACTGAAATTCAAGCAGCTGGATCTGTGGCATTTTAAAATGCACTGCAACACCCAACAGTATTTTTTCCTCATTTGTTTCTTTGAAGATTTCAGTAAAATATCCACATGGAGCAGAACAGAGGCAGGTTCTTGAACTTTTAATTTTTTAACTAGCAAAGAGTATTTTTGTACTGAACGGAATGATTTGGGGAACACTATATCATAAGGTAGGAATATGCAACTCACTTTGAGCCTAAAACATAACACCTGCGCTTCTAAAATCTAATTTCCAGTGGCCTTCAAAGGGAATTTGGTACTTAATCGCCCTTCGGAAACTTCCTTAGGCACATAAAATGTTGAAGAGAAAGATGAAAAACAGCAAGGAATGGGAAAACTTGGAGAAGGAAGGTCTGAGAAATCACTGGGAGGCAATTCTTCTCTCTAATCAGACATCGAGAGGCAAAAGGGTGGGCTATTCAATTCCCGGTTAGGATAACAGCACTGTTAGCATTTTCCTTATGCCAAGGCACAAGCCACTGCAACCTATAGTGCAAGTTGCATGAAGAAACATACTCCCATGCGTTTTCTTTCAACTCTGCAGTGCCTTTCCTTTTTTAGCTAGCTAATTAAACCCCCTTGGAGTTCATCTAGTAGATAAAAACAAGGGACAGATGAAGAGCCAGAGAAACAGAAAGAAAACAAAAGGGAATGAACAGAGCCCTACAACCCCGGCGTCTCTCTGGAGAGACTGGGAGATCTTGACTATTGCTTCAGGCCAGAATGATTCAAACTAAAACTGTTTAGTAGGTTATTAAACCACAGTAGACTTAGCTTGCATGACAAATCAGAGAGCATGTTTAATAACCCTGGGAAATGTAATAGCCATGGATGTCAACTACTTAAGTAATAAAATACAATTTTTTTTTTATTCCATGGGGGGGTCACTCCTTACAGCCTTTATAGCAGCTTTACATACAGTTTTGTAGCTTAAACATTATTTTTCTTAGTCAGACAAGAGAAACTCTACAAAATTATTAATAACTATTTCAGTACCTGCTGAATTTTATTTATTTTTAAATTTGGTTTGGCATTCATTTCTCCGACTCAAGGAGTCACTCTTAGAGGCTGGCATGCAGAAATCTAGCCCCTGTAGGCTCAAGCAGCTTTCCTGTTCTTAGCGAGGCAATCTGAGCTACAGCTTGGCAGGAGATTTCAGATCCATTCTGCTAAGCATGACAAAGATATGCATACCTCTGCAATGGACTATGTGTATCTCCATACCTTTTTCCATCTGAAGTGGAAAAGCACAAACAGCAACTTCTGTTCATTTTGTTTCGGCTCCCAATGTAAGTACGTACCATGCAACTACATCACACAGCCATTACCTCGCTCAAATATTACCTTTGCAGCAGTGGCTATGAAAGATGTTGCAGATTGCTGTCCTATCAGTACTGTTCTAGAAATATAAACAGCAGCACAACTATGGGGGTCCTTTTTGTGGACTGTTGTTTTCCATTTGTTTTGGCAGAGACATGAGCTTCCAAACAAGTACTGAACTAAACCAAGTCTTTTCACATCGGTGTAGCTCACAGGCCACAAGTGCAGTGAAGTACACCTAAACGTCTAGACCAATAGCCTCAGATAAGTACGATAAATCACTGGAGCAGCTGTTGTCCTGCTAACAATATTTTCCCTTTCCTGTCTTTCTCCCATCTCCTGAAGCCCTCAGTGGTTTCTCACATCTGTCACCAGTCATGTACTTGCCTGTTCTCTGAATATTCTTGTCTACATTCATGAGAGGGAAGCAGGTCGTAGCATTCCCTCTATACAAGTGGGCTGTGATATCTCACAACCTCTAGTTTTTGAGGGACACGCCTGCAACATCAGAAGCTGGCAGGCAGGAATATGCTGTTTGTCAGGAGTGGGAATCTGCGCAAGAGCGCTTCAAATATGCTTATTTTTCAAGTAGTCTCATTTCCTGTCTGTCTTACCAGGCTCTCTCGGGGGTTCAAGCTAGAAAATAAATGTAGCATAGGTTTTTCCTGACTGTGCCTTCTCAGACGCGTTCAGCCCTGTGCAGAGCCCAGCCTGTGAGTACATAAAGTGCCCCTTTCATAAGGTCAGTCCCTATCCGCTGTTATCTTCGACAATCTCTAAAGCTGAAGTGGATTTTAAGTATTAACTTCTAAAAATTACTTTTCAAAACCTGCAGAGAACAACTGTGCTCCTGACTGACGCAGTACCAGTGTTACCGTGCGAATGGTACATTGCATTTCTCTAGCATCTATTTCCCCAGGTACGTTTCCACACAAATGGGGCTCAACTGCCTAATAACTTCCATCTTTTATTCTCTTTTACCTTTCCAGAGTAACATATTGTGCCACTGTAACAGAGATAAATGATGTAAACTATTATACCTTCCAACGACTCACACAATTTGCCAGAAAAAAAGGCCAAATTAACTATTCTGAGAGCATTTGATAAAGCTAAGCTTCAGGGCTGCAGCATTCAAAATCACTGCAGAGCTCCCGGTAACTCAAGACTGAGTGTAATATACAATTTTCAGTGAGTGAAGTGATATAGAATACATTTAAGCTTTGTAGACAACATTTGAAACATTTCTTAAATAGCTTTTACAGCTGCTATTGCATGATGAGCTGGCAGCTTTTCTTGCCATACAGAGTCCTGCCATACTATTCCTGGCACTTAATCCTCATTTGTTAAGAATACAGGTTCTGCTTTAAGATAGTCTTTAAAACATGAGATTAAAAGAAAACAAATATTTTCACTCTGTTTGCAGAACTTTCCAATTGAAAGGCTTTTAAGCTTTTTTCACCATTAATCATGAAAGCTAGAAATGCACTTTAGTTTTGAAAATGAAAACTGAGATTCTCCAGGTGCTGGCAATTGCAGCTTTAAGCTAAATACCAGGTACTAGAAAATAACAGCACATAGAGGGCAATCTGAGGCTTCAAGATAATATTTGCTTTACTAGTTTTTGATGCACAGATAAGAGAGCCACGTAGCAGGCTTAGGAAGTACCGTGAATACCCCTCTTTTTCAGTTTAGCCGTAGCTGTCTAAAATAAAAGGTAAAGCAGTAAAATGGTTTAAAAATTGCACCACTTCCTCCTCCTGCCTTTCTCTCTTCTTAATTTCACCTTGCTTCTGTGAATGAATACAGCAGGGTGGAGAGGGCATAAGAGGATAGAGGGGTTAAAAGGTTGTGATCTGTAAGCAAAGCAGCACTGATCAAACCACTTGTGAGTGGGACACTCTTGCACAGGTGTCACTGGATCCGTAAAGTGCAAGGTAGGAGATAATCAAGAAGTAACTAATGTATTCATTATGATGTTGCTTAAGAGGTTTCAGGGTTTCCAACTAGATTTGGTGAAGTGCTGTGCCCATCTCGGCTAAAGCAGCTGGTAGTTTAGCTTCCCTTGTTGTACCAAACCAAAAGTTTGAAACAAAAACGTGCTTGGGAATAATTCTTGGGGCGGGGAGGAAGGTTGCACGGAGCCTTTTTTTGTACGTATCTCAAGCGCAAGGCAAAAGCGGTCAAGAGTTGTAGCCCAACAACGCAGAGAGGAGGAAGAGGGAGAGACGCTGTCCAGAGCCCTCCCAGGAGAGCGCAGAAAGCCGATGGGGAAAGCTGCAACAAGGCAGCAGGACCAGATGGTTTAACCCCTCCTTCCCCTTCTCACTGCCTTTGGTGCCTCTCTGAAATTTGTTCAAGTACAAGCTGCGAGATGGAGGAGGACAGTTAGGGATGTGAACAACTGGGACTCGTCATGATACAGTGAGTATTCAAACAACTGGGTAAACTGGGGACCAAACTAAGGCAAAGCAACACAGGAACTGAGGGCAGCTTTGGGGTTTTGGATGTTGTGAGACAGTATACATATACTCACACATTTTTTGCAGCTCTGTAGTAATATTTTCCGTTACGGCTGCAATGAAACACTGAAATTCAGTCTGCTGCACCGCGGAGCTGTTGCAGGCCCACCTCCATGAAGCCCAGCGTCAGCACACTGCTACCCTCTGAAACCAGACACCTAAATGTGGGTTGACGACTGCTCTCACATTCTGTATACTTAGCCCAGCTGAGGTTTTATCTGTATTTGAACACCCTGGAAGAGGATGCCAACCAGTTAGACACTGTAGAATCTTCCTCCCACTGCAAAACTGCCAGAAGCTTCTTGCAGGATTAACGCACAAACTCAGCTCCGTGGGACAAACTGTGCCACTAGTTGAAGACACAAACAAACCAGAGCACACAGACAGCCAGGAGAAAGCTCTCACAACTGTCTACCCTGAAGCACTGATCTAAACAGCTGAAGCTACAAATGTCTGAAACATCACTAGGGTTACAGACCGTAAAAAGAGATGTTAACTGTAGGTGCCCCAGGATAAATTCATTCCCTAGAGATAACACAGAGCATCCAGTAATGCTGTTAGTCCTCAGCAGTTTGGCAGAGAACTTTGGCAGATGTCTGAGGCTGCGCCTAGATGTCTGAGGCTGCGCCTAGGTTTCCAGGCTCCCCTGCATTGCTTCTTCTCCTGGGCATTATTGGCCAAACTACAATCCAGGAATGATTTTTCTTCCCTTATGGTGCTAGGCCAAAGGGTAGAGCCACTTTGGTAGCGCTAAAGCCACAGACTTCTCTGCATAACACTTCTCCTCTGCACGTTTCGCACAAGGGGGTGATGCTTTCTTGCACAACAGGAAACAAGCCAGAGCAAAGGGCACGTTTCTACTCTGCTCTGAGCAGAAGTTAACCATCCCTTCCCCCATATTTGTGTGTTATAATTAAAAAGTAAAGCAGTAAGTACAAGTTGCTACTGATTGAAATAGCTTCCTGTTTCCACCTCGTAGTTTCCCACTTAAAATTGCCACTTGAAAAATAAAGGGAAGGAAAAGAACTTCTCAGAGATTGTGGTTTTTTTCACATGGGACAGGATAGCTCTTCCTAAGCCTGTACTTAGCTTGAAATTGTGCTATGTTTTAGAAAGATAAACCCAGCAGCTGATTAACAAATGCTGCTCTCATCCTGAATTACTCAGAAGCTCTGTAGAGGTCACATTAGTGCCAAATGAGATGGTTCTAATCAGGGGTATAACAGCAAATAGATTAGTTTATAATTAATGCAAAATTAAGTGGTCATCAGGGATGCTGATTTAAGCCTCTTGGAAGATAATGGAACACAATTTCAAACTCTTTTTTCAGCAAGAAAGTTGTCCCTAACATGCATGGTGAGAAAGGTCAGAACTTCAGGCACATTTGGTAGTACCTTGCTGAGTTTAAAAGCTTCAAGTACTATAACTTCGTAAAAGCTCATTTTCTATTTCCAGGTCTTGATCCTCCCCTGTGGACTTTTGTCCAGTCTGAGAAGATCAGCCCGGTCCCACGCAACGGCCTGACAAAGCTCACAGACTTCAGCACTGTTATTCTGCTCTTCCAAGCAACAGTTCAGGACAGGGCAGTTCACTGGGTAAGCCCAGACTAATAGAGCTATGCTTTCACTTACGCAGCTGCATTTCTAGGGCAACTCCACCAAAAATGGATTTTCATCAGTTTAATACAGAGCAGAGTTTGTTTTCTAGAAAGGAGGGGAAGCTAGTGGCTTCCCTTCTGCACAGGAGGTGTTTCAGGTGGGGAACTATTTTCCTTGAGATGGTTTACACCAGGGTAAACCTACAAGGCAGGGAAGGCTGGGAACAGGAGAACTGATACCAGACTGAAGCGTTAGAGCTTAAGGAGTCAGGAAATGAGATGACCGGGCGTTTACTTCAAGCAGATTCAAGAAATACAGCTTGGATTTGCTATTTACACCATCCTTGCTGGGGCCAAATACACCTTTCATGTACGCAGCCTGGTAAAAAAAACTTAGTTGTCTGATAACTTTGAACTGCGTGAAAGTGAGCAGACAATATGAATGTTCCCCCATTCTGCTTTCGGGAACTCCTGGTGTTTTTAGCTTGAGAATATTTTTGCGTTTACCTGCAAACAGTTTTGCAGTTTGTATAGATCCCATTTGAATGATACGTAGTTCTCTCCAAACACAAACAATCTTAACATAAGGTTACAAGAAGCTTCATAAATTTCTAACAACCTTGTGGGAGATTTGTTGGGCAAAATCACGTAAAAATTAGTCTAAATTACATTTTGGAGCTGGACTTTTGAGGGAGTGACTGACATGGCAATTAGAAATAGTATTTCTAAAAAAAATTCAGTTAAAAGAACACAACCATTCACATCTGCAAAATACTACTCCAGATCTTTTTCAAATCAGCAGTTTAGTCATTGTAACCTACTGGCTGACACACTGCGGGCGTAATATGTCATTGCTCTTAGTCCAGCTCCAAATGAAATGGTCACAAAACATGTCACAGTGTTTTTTGGATACAGTCTCAGAGTAGACTTACCTAATCATTCCAAATAAATGCACTGGAGACTGAATTACCACTGATCCCTAAACGTGGAAGCACAACTACCTACTACTGCCTACTCTCTAGAAAGTCTCTTTCTTGTCCTAAATTAACCCAAATCTGTCTTTAAAATATTGCACCACATCCTGCATTTTCATATAATAAATATTGATTAAAAACTCCCAGGGAAAATTTTAAAAAGCTCTTGTTTTCATAGCTGCAGGACACCAGTTAATGAAGAAAAGGAATGCAGTTCACCTGAGAACTGCAAAGATACGTTGCCAGTAATGACAAGGAGAACAGGATGCAGATCGGCAGATAAATCATACTCTTGAAAATTCATACCCTTCACCGATTTCAGTAATTGCTTTTTTTGCTGTACCTGTATAACCTGGTGCAGAGAAAAGAAATGTCATTACTTGCAAAGGTAGGCATGGAATTAGGCAATGAAAATAACAGCTGTAAAACATACGAGCTGGCCACCAAATACTCCTCCGTTCAGATACGTTCCTATGTTCCCATGGGTCCACATAACTTGCCAGCGTAGACACAGTCCTTCTCTCTGTAGAGGTACTTAGCTTACACGTCTTAAACTAAGTGGAAGAGGACTTAAAAATCTTGTACTATTCCACGACCAAAAACATAAAGCCTGCCTGTAAACCTTTTCCTTAGCTGTCGAACTTTTAGTTTTGGGCTTTGTTGTCATGGCATTCACCTATTCCTAGTTAATCCAGTCTGTAGTTCACCATTTCGTAGTTCACTTGAGGTGAAAGAAGCTCCTGTCAAGAAAGTCATAAATGCCTATGGTGTCAATTCACTCACATTAAGGACCTTCATGTAAATAAGGCCTTTTGCTGGTTTTCTGCATGAGCTAAATTCCACTTGGAGTACATCTCACCAGTAGGCTGCTGTCTTTAATTTAAGAAAATTTTTCTGCTTTCTACTGCATTTAAATCTGGATCTATATCTCCTGTACTTCAAATGATGCCTATAGATTGCCAAAAAAGATCTTGGTCTCTCATGATTGTTTTGCTGCACACAGAGCAACCTGGCTGGGCATTTTACCATTTTATTCCTCTTTGTAGTTACAGCACATTTCATTTTCCTATCTCGTGGAAAAAGCAGCACTAAAATAGCCAAAACTTAAAAAACAAATTATTTGCATGTCAGAAATCACTTGTGTGCCATGGACCTCTGTACCCAGATGACAAATACCACTCTGGGCTCTAAGTGGTCATTATCAGTCAATTTTAGAATTAGAGTAAAAGCGCACTAGGAGCAAAGCCATCACTAAATAGTGAAATAACGTAGGACTATATGCACTGGCAATTATTTACATGATAAAAGAACGTATCAGAAGCAACATGTGGTGAGTAATCCCTCCAAGTTTGCAGCTCAGCTTGAAGACAGAATATATAAATTTCTTTCATTAGTTTCAAGATTATTAAAAAATGCTTCCCCCGTGCTGCATTTATGAGGAACTCATAGGAAGGTATAACAAACAGCCTGCTGAGCGTGCCATAACTTGTTAGCCTTACTGCCACTACAATAAACACAGTTTAATTCATAATGATTGAAAAAATTAAATCTGTATTTTATTAGGAGATTGAAAACTGAATGTCAAAGAGAAAACAATTATAAATACACTCTGGTTCTGTTTTCTCCAGGCCTACTTTATGGGAACAAACTTCTCTACCAGCCACATAATTGAGAGCAAAACTTTGGGTTTTCTTAGACTCATCAGCTGGAGAATTCACAGATAATTAAGGCATATGAATTCGAACAATTAACATCATTCCATTTTCCAGAGTCTTGTATTACTGCACAGTCTTCATTTTTCAGATTATTTGGTTCTCCAGCATTCCAGTTTCTGTAAGTTACAGCCCCTCCGTTCAGCTACTTGAACCTGCCTTCAGTCTGTTCATCAGATATCCCCATATAAGCCTGCTTTGAAGGTCTTATTAAGTCTTAAAGCTGTATTCTCCACCTCATTCCTAGGAGAGGCAAGTGCACTTCCAGCTTTTGCACAAAGGGATCTTCCATTGTCAAAAGTATCTTCTTTTCCAGTTGAGACAAAGATTTTTTTTTTACCAATACTCTTGATGTTCTTTAAAATCTAAGCTAGAAACAAAAGTGAACATAATTGTATTATCCCAAACATTGATCATGCTAGAGTTATTTATCCATGTCACAACCGTACTTCACAATTAGCTAATACCAGATATAAACAGACTATTCGTTGAAACAGTAGGTGGAATTCAATAAAAGTCAAACAAAATGGAAAATGGAAACCTGGAAATATCAAGCCCACACTTCAAGAAACCTGGAATTTCACAATGAGCTCGATCACAAGTCTTGTCCTAATGTTTTTCATTTCCAGTTCATATACTATTACAGCTCTTGAATCAGGATCCGAAGGAATTCACACTCAAAGTGCAAGCATGACAAAATAGCTTGCCAGGTTTCAATGCAAAAATCACAGATCGATTAAAAACATACAAAGGAACTAAACTGCAATTGGGAGATCTTCTATACCCATCAGCTCTATCACAGAAACTAAAGCTGAGGGACTGTAATGAAAATCAGGGTTTCAAGCAACAGAGCAGAAGGAGGAGACATAGGAACAGCTTTAGCGAGCCTGGGAAACTGAGTATTTCTCCAGAAAATATATATTATCTTAGGAGAAGTAGGAATATACAGCTCACATGCTTGACAGGCTTTCATGAAAAGCCAATGGAAAGTGAAGCTCTTGTTCATTTAGCAGATAAAACTACTAGCAGCAATTCTTTTGAAACACAGTTGCTGTCTTTAATGGGCGAGTTATTTTATCATCCCTAACAGGTTTCTAGGATTAGTGTAAGGGAGTCCACCACTTTATAGCAATGATACAAAACCTGGGACATATGCATAGCTAAATTTTCCCCTGATGCTGCGGGAATGGTACCAGCACAATCTTTAGTGGGCAGGGAACCCCTGCTACGCTCCTGTGCCAGGTAAAACCTCCACAATGGTTTCAGACACCCTTTTCTAGTGTCCTGATACATGAGCACAGGAGGACAAAAGGGAGATGGCTGAAGAGATTACTGCTACCAGCTGTTCAGCCTCTCCTTGCTCTTCAATTTCTTGCCCCAATTTCAGGTTGCTTTCAGGCTTTACACACAACTATGGCTTCAAAGTTGTGTTTTCTTCAGGGAAGACACCCCCTTGGAAGGAGGGCCAGCAGGTGGTGCGGAGCTATATGATTTTATTGTGCTGATGCTCATGAAGTGCTAAATTGCAGCCTATGTAATTTCCTCCCAAGTTAATTTAAGAACAATGATGGACCTTGTGCTTTTTCTAATGCGCCATTTGTACCAGGGCTAGTGGTGCACTGCTGAGACATTCTTTGAAAGTTTTCATGCAGTATCTCTTGAGAAATCCCTCGCAGCCAGGGCCAGGCAGACAACGTCCCAATCCTTGTCTACTCATAGAAAATTATTTAGAACTGAGGCAGCAAGAGAAATGTAACGCAATGCTTAAAGCACAAGCACCCAGAGAGCAGCAGCTGATCCCACAGTCCAAGTAACCAAGCCCCTGCCCTGTATGTTGGCAAAGTGATCCTTAAAGTTTGGCAGGTCAGCTCAGGAAGGACGTTCTCAGTGAGACAACATTTAATTAAGGACCATCTCCCGTGAGCAGCACAAGAGAAATTTGTAGTATTTGTTTCAACCCGCTGTTTTCAGTCCCTTCTCCAGCACAAGCATGTCCATCATTTTACCAAGCCAAAAAGAAAACTAATTAATGATTGGACCTTACCTTTTTTTTGTATCTGTCTAGTTCAGCCTCCAAAACATGTACTTTTGTTTGCAAAGCGGTTACTTGTCTCTGCTGGTCATCAGGTACCGTAACTAGGAGTTAAGGGTGTTATTTAGTAATTTATACTAAAATGACTAATTTATATTAAAATGACCACACAACAGCTGTCTCTGAGATGCTTAGCTCTCCTGTAACCTGAAGCCCCGTGAGAGAGCTATTTGGTTTCCAGAGCAGAAACCACAGGCCATGTTGCAGATTTGTTCCGTGGGAATTTGTCCCACCGGGAGAGCCTTATCCCTGACTGGGCTGAATACTGGGGTGGGCTTTGAATTCTCAGGGCTGCCAAAGTCATCTTCTATTCAGAGGGAAAAGTCCAGTTCTCAAAGGCAAAACACACATATAAACATTTTTAAATTAATTAAAGTTGAAGTAAAAAACACATGAACAGGCAAAGAATGAAAGAAAAAATGCTGTTTACAGTATGAGATAGAGGGGTTTTTATTTCACTCACAGACAACTATACTAGTAACTCATTCCAGACACTTCCCCCCCCAGTTACGTTGGTCAACTCAAGTCCTGTGTAGCAGACTTTATCTTTCTGCTCCACACATTTCCGGGAATCACAGCTTTCCTCAAATGATGTTATTAGAAAACTGGACATAAACACAAATATTTTTTGGAAAATATACCAAAAGGTTGAAAATCAGATTAGAGAAACACGAGAAATTTATTTCTTACTTCCATGTTCTCCTTTTTCTCCTTTCTCTCCTTGTGGTGCCAAATTTCCTTCTACTTCCAGAGGTCCCACTTTTCCAGGGAAACCCTGTAGACCTCTCAATCCTTCTCCTAGAGTTTGATTTAAAATAAAATGGTTTAAAAGTTTTCTAAGTTTTTCTCCCACTGTGTTTTCTTAGTGCTTAGACAGAGTACCANTAGGAAATGCATTACTTTGGTGAAAAATTCTTTACTACACCTCCTTATGGTATTGAAAATCCAATGAAATAAATGCTGTCTTATGTTATTGCAGAGGTACACAGGCTCTAAAACCAGAAAGCCAACATACTTCAGCTGTAATCCAATCAGACATCACAGTATATGATCTAGAAAATGAGCTAAATCATAAGATTAAGGATATTTCTGAAGCAGTTTGTCGAAACAGATAGTGCTGGCTTTACTTATTTCAGCTATGAAGTTGTCAAGGGTGTACTGAGGGTACGTGGACCAGAAAATGTCTATACAGATTATCAATATATGCCACCAAAGTGTTATGTCATAGCTCATATCAAGTGGTATTGATAATGATGGGAGTTTGCTTGGAGGTTGAAAAGCAATTATCTAATTCCACGATATGTGGTGTATACATGATAACACAGACAGGATACAGTAAGAATGTACTTACGTTCCATAAATACATTCCATATGTACTTATTAAGTGTTTGGACAGAAACTATGATTTGGCAACTGGGGAGAGCCGGTGACTTGGTTCTACCAGATGACACAAAACACTTGCTGATCTATTTGCTGTTTGCAGCAGTGCATGAAAAATGTTCCCTAACTGACAAATCATGCCTTGGGGGGATTCTGTTGTCGGGACTTAGTGACTATGAAGCAATCGAGTTATGACCATCAGATTAGTAGCCAACACTGGTTTTGAGAGCTGGCCCCTGGAAAGAAAAAGCACTAATCATTTAAAGGGGTATCGTAGGAAACTCTGTAAGTGGTTCAGAGTACAAATGGTACAATCAGATTAAAATCTTATTACAACTCTGTTTTATGGGCTGCTGTGAAAATGTGTTGTATTTTTTTATTTATTAAAAGCCAAGTATCTAGAGTAGCATTATAAATGTAGCAAGCATTTTCAGCTTCCTGAAATTGTGCAGAGCCTACAAAAGGTTAATAGGGCAGAAGGAAAGGAGAGAAGTAAAAATATGGAATGAAAGAATGAAGGAGGGATGAAACAAGACTAAAGGAGTGTCAAATATACAATATTGCTCAATGGTCATAGCTCTGTACCTGGTTCTCCCTTTTCACCTTCAGGACCAACTCTTCCATTTCTGCCTGGTAAGCCGTTGACTGCAGGAGCACTGCACTGAATTCCTGGGTAGGAACAAATTTTCTCTTCAGGTTTATCTGTGTTAACTGAACTTATCATCAACACTGAAAGCCAAAGTACCGCGGCATCGAAAGGCTGCGGAAGAGTCATTGCTAAGTCCACAGGCCTGTGACAAATCAAGCAGAGCCATTTCATAAATATCTCCTTTTACATCATTTTAAAGGGTTGCCTAGGAAAGAGTTGCCTACATTGCCTAGGAAATACACTCCCGTCTTCAGCCAAAAGACCAAGAACGAGGGATAGTGTCTGAACTGTTTCATCCAGCCTCTGATTGTATCTTTATGTATAGAAACCAGAGGAGAAACATCCAAGCTTATAAGAATCTGAAAATCTCAGGGTGCGATGAAAATACCTAATATAGAAAAAGTCATCAGTCTCACCTTGCTGCGAATCCATTTCAATGTTTTGTTCATTCTATGCCTAAATTCAAAGCATTTCTCTTTATGCCAAATGAGTCATACAGTATTCTAGTTTGGGATGAATCCTGAATTCTCCAGCTATTCTATTTCTGCTGTGACTCTTCTTTCCACAGCTATCAGGATTGCTGTATGTCTAAGCTTAAAGTGATTAAGCTGTTTCTTTTGAGAGCACCTCCACTGCTAGCAAATACCCATAGCTTAAAGCTCAAAAAGCTTAAGTGTGTTCAAGTAGCAATGATCTGACTGCCTCCCGATTTCTCCTTTCAGATCCTGTGTATTAATAAGATACATTTCTTCCTCAGTATTCCACCTCAGAGCCAAAGTCCTTTTGGATCCCAGGCCTGCAATACTTTGCTGCCATCTCTGAGCAGAGCAACAATAACAGGCAGTAACATCATAAAGCAAAGCTCCGCATGATGTTCTGACAAGTTGCACCACAGTAATTGTCCTTGATTTTAATATAAGGATCAAATTTGAGACAATTACGTCCCATGTATTCTGTGTTTAACTGAAAAAAATAAAATGAAACTACCACAAACATGAGATGATGAACTTTTATAGTAAATAAGCCACATACTAAAGTCAATTGGCCTTATTTTCTACCACTTAAAATGAAAAACAAGCCTAAAGAAGCACCATTTGGTTGACAGATTGGGTTAAGGAGAGAAAATCAAATCCAGCACGAATTTTGCTAGTCACCTCAATTATTTCTCTTTATTTTAGGCTTCAGAAAAGATCACCCACAGAGAGCAGCTTCCCCTGTCATGTTTCATCTCATAAAGTACAATATAAAGTCTAATCACTAGGATATTATTGTGAGAACATTATCCTTAGGAAAAAAAAGCAGAGTTTAAGAAGCACCACTTTTCTATATACTTCTTTGTGCTTCCTCCATTAGGCTCACATCAAAATGTGGGGCAATGGCATACACCAAAATAAAATAAGGAAAAGTATTTAGCTAACTACTATAACAAGACTTGAATTGTGGTTTATATTTCTTATCCAGCTTCATGGATTCAAGCCAGTTCTTAACTGCCCTCTAAGGATTTTCTTCTGCTGAATTTTTATATTGTGTTATTACCCAGCACCAGGGAAGCTGACATTGCTGCTGTCTCCCATGAAGGCAGCAAGACAAAGCTCAAAATAATGGCCTAATAAAAGAAAACTTGAAAACAAAATGTTAAGTTCTCTAAGAAGTCTCCTCCCTACAGAGGTCCTTTGCTGGTTTTGCCTGCCAGGAGCTAAGATCTGTTTACCTCCAAGGTTTTCCAAGCTGACCACCCCAATCCTTTATTCTAGGAGAGCCGAAGTGCATGTCTACTTTTGGCAAACTGGTGGCAGGGTTTCCTAGCTATGAAATCACTTCCCAAAGAGACTAATGATAATTTGCACCAACAACGGCTCAGATAAAAAAGCAAAACATTCCAGATTTCTCACAAAAATGGACTAAATCTTAGGGAGCTGAAATAGAAAAAAAAAAACCCAGGTTTTGCAATCCATATTTATATTCAGAGAAGGTGGAGAATCACACTAAGTGTGGATGTAATGACAGTGCTCAAGTCCCAAGGCTTACACAGTTGCAGACTTTCTCAGCAGAGAGAGCAGAATTAGGCCTTGAAAGATGCCATGGAACTTTTACATTTAGCAGGTAGCTAGTTCTGGAGGTCCTATTTGAAGACATAAATCTCAGGTAATTCTTTTGTTCCTCCATAAAATGTGCTTTAGGACATGATTCACCCAATGCAGGTAACAGCAGGGAAGGGATCCTGGACGAGGCAGCAGGGGGTGTTTGTTCCAGACCTAGTCTTGGAGGTGACAACTCTGAATCTTCAGCCTGAAACCCAAGAATCTGACAGCACAGGACAGCCCTGCTAGGGAAACTGCTCCTCAAAAGCAGATAGTGCTTTTATACAGAGGATACTCAGGGACAGAATGCTATTATACTGACAGATTATGTCCTGCTAACAGTCCTTATCAGCTTGGCATGCTCCGGTAGGGCAGCCTACAAAAGTCCTAAGTGGCACATCTGCACCTGCAAGGGTTGCATGGCCTCAATATGGTCAAATACTTATCACAGCAAAAGAGATCTTTACTTACCAACACCTTTACTTGATCAGTACATAGTGAAACTGCTATCACACCACTGGCTTCCCTGACAGACAGCACAACAGAACGTAGCAGAGAACAAATTGAACAGAAACCTGCTGGGCTTTCACCATGAGGACAAGCCTGCCAAGAGAAAAAAAAAAATCCCCTACATTTCTACTAAAAGCTGTAATTTTGTGCTTTATTTTAGAAAGAGGTTGCTTACTGGCTTATCTCTGTCTTGCACAATCCTAATGATTGCCTACCTCAATCTTACCACCCCTATTGACAGGTACTGCATATGACGTTCTTGGAGTGAGCCCTTTGCTCTTTGCTTGGCCTTGGACATACATTGGCTGTGTTACAGTTCAAATGCACAACCAAAAAAACCAGAACAGCTGCAGGCACTGAAAGTTTTGACTGTAAGGTTTTTTCCCCTTTATTCAGTCAATGGATTCATTTTTTAATAACCTAGGAGAAAGAACGATATTTGAGGCTTGCTTGGCTGCAGTGACTGCCTTTCCTGCAATGTACTCTGGTTTATCCCTGGAAAAAACGTGGCCAACTCAAACATACCCATTTATGTTTAAAAGTGGGGTGTGGGATTTGGAAAAACAACATGGGGTGAAGGAATATATCTTTAAACTTTTAAGTAAATCACTTACTACTCGTCTTCCTATAATGCTAGTGATATAGTTAGTGATTAGAATAAAATTCTCAACAGAGCTTGCACTGTCCAGCTGGTTATGGCACTATTGTGTGGACAAAAAAAGTACAGTAGCAAGAAGAGTGTGTGGGATATTGCCACAAATAGCTCTGCAAAACTAATAGCATAAAATATAATGCTGAGGAAGACATGTCTTGGGCAATTCTGCTTGCAGAAAAATTTCCTTACCCAGAGAAAGGTCTGTTAGACATCTCCAGCTGCAAAAACCAGTTCAAACTCTCCATTCCTGCAGCAGTGTCAGGACTGATTTTGTTCCCAAGATCCCATTTCTGGGGCTGTTGTTCTCTGATGTGGTGGCATCAGATAGAGATGTTGTAGGCTGTCAGGCTGCCTTAGTATCTTTCCTGTTCAGGAGCTGGAATAAATTTAGTCTCACTAAAAATAAAATGAAAACATCAGTTCAGAGCAGTTCTATTTGTCAGACATGATTTGATAAAAACATTGTAGAGCCAACATCATTAAACAGAGATTTGGAATTAGAGATTTAATTTTTTTTTTTTTCTAAATAGGAAGCTGAAATTTCCACACTAACCTTTGCCAATTTGGCCAAGAGCCAAATGTGGTATCTATGTGCTGTCAACACATGGCATTCAGGGCTCATCTTGCAACCCTGTAACCCACAAAAATGTCTGGTTTGTTGAATGTCTGTTGAACTTCCCTGAAGGTTGCTTGCCTGCAAAAGCAGAAGTACGAAGCAGATAGGATTCTCAGCAATTTCCCCACCCCTAGGTTCTCGCCAGGTCAGGACACCACATCTTGCTGAAACGTAGTTTATCACGCAGTAGAAATTTTTATTAAGCTTTGGCAAACCCAGCACGCTTATATGCGGTATCCAAACCTACAGGACTATTGCAAATTCCTGCATCAAGTGACAAATAAAATCATCAGGGCACCTCTCTTAGTATTCACAAATTATTCATTGGATTTGTAATTTCATTTTCTATCTCCTTATTTTCACACAGCCTTCCCTTCCTCTAGAATTATTAGGTTCTCCCTGATTCCCAGTTTGAGTACTGAGTTCCTCACTGTTTAGAACCTTGAATGTTCCTTCTTTCTGTATATCACTCATATGGGGGAATGGTCTTACGTCTGGCTGCTTTTTGATATATGGTGCAGCTCTCTACAAATTTCCTTGGAGAAGCGAGCAGCTCAGCACATGAGAACGCTCGGCTTTTGAAGTTTCAAACTTGCCTATGGAGCCATCAGTTTTGAGTATTCTTCGCCAGCAGCAACATCATATGGGAATAACAGAAGCAGGAGCTATATCCAATTATTTTCATCACAGCATAGCAGGGTGACAGCTTCTAGACACTTGCAAAAGAATATATGGCTAAAGCAGTGGATAGAAATGCACAGCTAGCTCATTGATTCACTTTGATGTCAGACCAACAGAGTGCTCTTATCCCCAAACCAGGAGTTTACAAAGTATTTCAAACTTTTCATTGAGACAACTAGAGTCAGGATTAAAGACTTTTGAAGAACAAACACCTAGGAATAACCTTGTTTCAGAAAAATCTCCGACCAGGCATTATGGAGCACCATTCTTAATAGGTGCTCACACAGAGAGTTTAATTAGAGGTCTTACAAAGATATGAAGCGGAACCTGTCCTGTGCAGGATCCCTTTCTGCTGAATTAGTAGTGATTTATCCCTTGTCTGTGTAACCTACCATGCCTCCGTACCTCTGCACAGTAAGAAGGAGCGGAGCTGAAGCTCTTCATCTATTTCTTTTCACTTGTCAGCCTGCCGCAGTGACTATGCAGATGAACAGTTGCTTCCCGTTTTGGGCTCGTACCCTGCGTCAACCCTCAATAACGATAAAATCTTTGGATGTCCTGTGTCCACTCTATATATTAACAGCAAGGTAAAAGTATCAACTGCTTATGAGAGAGAATGACATTTATACAGCAGGCCACACTAGGAACAATGCCACAGTAATAATACAGATAAGTTGGAATAGGAATAATACTGTAAAGATTATTACAGAGTCTCACCCTTCTTTTGTGGTAGAAATTAGCATGTATAATACTCTGAGTTCATGTCTATATATAAAAATAAAGACCTAAACAACCAGATCCCAGCAAGTTTCCGGTGGACATTAATGAGAGTCAGATATTCTTTTAGTTCATTTTTCTGCCCCAGGCCAGCCAGCTGACAAACTAGGAACAAAGCAGAATTTTGTACCACCTTCCCCTCCCTCAAAGTTTAAATGACTGCATATTAGTCTGGACCTAAGCTTATAAACAAAAAACTGTTCCTGTTTCTTATTAAAAACAAACTTTGCAGAGGTGCCGAGTCTGTACTTTGGAGTTTGCAAGACTGAGCATACAATCTGTACAGGAGCTGTAAGAGAGTGAGACAGCTCTGAAGCAGAGCAGACCAAAAAAAACCAACCACCCTGCTTGACTCAGAGGAAGTTCTGTTTGAGATTCAAAGTTCACAGTTCACACAGGACCCCGCACTTGCAGTACTGACTATTAAGAACACACGTACCGAGTTTCTCTTTTGAAAATTTGCCAGCTGAGCTTCCCGTCACCTGAGCTAAAAGAGATCTGAGCTTTCAAAGCGTTAGATTCAGAAAGAAGATAACATCAAGATGCTACTGTTACTGCCCCTAGTCAGCTGTTCTGCTTTATAGTCAAATTTTCACAATGAAGGTAAAATCAGACAACTTCTGTCTTCACCTTCATAGAGATTTAAGGGAACTTATACATTCGTAACGTATCTGTGTATTGGCCATCCATCACTCAAGGAAAGTTTCCATCCAGCCACCAGGTCACTTTTCACCCAGCTTTCTGTTTGACTTCTGCAAAGAATGCATTGCTTAGTGCAACTGGAAAAATAAGCACAGTGTAAAATCATGACATATTTACACCTTTATATTTAAGAGCAGCTACAATCTTGTCCCAACATCAGAAGAATTAGAGAGCTAGAGAGACAGAGGATTTCACAGGGTTTTTTCTGCTCCAGCATACCCATATATAAAGATAAATTACAGTGCTTCACAGTAAAACCACAGTTTACACCTTGATATTTACTCAACTGAATCAAACAAAAAATATGCTGATGCTTACATGGGTGTATGGTGCCAAACTCTTCAGTGCTATATTGCTCTGTACAAGAATTGTTTAAATGTTGCCATCAAAAAGTAACAAGACAAAAATAAATACCATTCACACAAAGTTCAGAGCACATAATCTAACTATTGGGCTAATGGGGTTTATAGACTAATGGGGAAATTTTGCCCTTCATTAATCTTGGAGGTAGAGGAATCTTCACGCTCTTTTCCTTTGCTTTTCTTTCATCCACTGTAAATGAAACATGAACGGAAGGGTGTTATTTTCTGTTCAGACTGGTTCAAACACATGCCTTTTCCTGATGCTTAAGGGCTCATAAAACACTATGTCCTATTTCCAGCTTTTCTTTCTAGCCACAACAGAAGATGCAGAATGGCATCTTTTGCCAAAGTTGGATGAGTTGTTCACATTTGGTCAAGTAAAGACTTCCAGGGTTCTGTTCATGTTGCACAAAAATTTGTGAAGCAAAGTCCTCCGCAAGTATGCAACAGTTGAGATTCAACACAGCTGTAAACACATTTTTGCTTCTTAATTTAAGTCACATTGAGAAACGTTTTGTGAAGATTGAGCAGATGAGAATACAGAAAAGAATCCCACATAGATTTAGTAATACAGGGTAGAGTCTGTTCGCACCGAGAATACTTTAACATGCACAGCAAAGCTTGCGAAGCACAATGTAGTTACTGAGGTTACCTGCTGAGATCAATGAAGTCCCTACACTTTTTTATGATTTTTCTTACGTTTCAGCAGGATTTTGCCTTTCTGTTTTTTAATGTTAATGCTTCTAGAAAAGATTCAAAGTCTTTTGGAGGGTCCAAAGCACAGCTGATCCAGAAGTACTTAATATGGGAAACAACAGATGCTAACTAAGCAAGGGAAAGCAAAACCAATAATGAATAAAGTGGCCTGCAAGTGACCTCTGGTGGACAACAAGAACAGCATTAAATTTTTTGCTTCGTATTTCTCAGGAGAGTAGTTTATCCATTTAACTAGCTTACATCCATCCAGTTGAATATTATCTATTATACAACAATCAAAGACATTTTCCACTTGAACCAAAAGTATTTCATGCAAAAAATTGGCAACTAATACAGGAATGGTGAAGTTTTGAATCATAAACTTTAAAAGCCTCGGTAACAAGAGGGATTCTTGACTGTTGCATATACACCATTAACACTATATACCATTAACAAAATGAAGCTAAGGCAATCTTTCAGGTGATATAAAACTCACAAGCAATTTCAAAGGGAACAGAGTGGTCCTTTGAGGTCATGTCCGTTGTTCCAAAAACCACCAGCGTTTCCCAGGTCGGGTGAGGTGATGGAATCTGGTTCTTCCAGCACGTGCAGGCTGCCAATCACAGCCATCGTACTCAATCATAAGAACACTTACAGCTATGCACTACAGTACAGAATGTCCCCAAGGACCTTATCCTATTCCCAACTAAGTATTTTTTGAAGAGAATGGTAAGCTTGGGAATTCTTTTTGATCTCATGGCTTGAAGAGGCTTCCAGCGCTGGGTTTTGGGGCCCATCTTTGCAGAGCGCACAGACAGTCTGAGACCACGAACTTTGTGCAGATCCATGTAGGACTGCAAGCATCCTTCTGGTAATTAGGCTTGTTTCCCTTTCCTACTGTTTCTTAATTTCCACCTGAAGCTAAAACTCCGATAGCTTCTCACATGGGTCTGACAACAGACGCAGGAGATGGTTCATTATACAGGAATAACGCACTGAAACTGTTCCCAAGGAAAATAAGTCTGTCTTGGCAACAGTTGTCCAGGCAACTAAGTCTCCTTGCAGAGGATGATGGCCACTGATCCATGGAAACTGATCCATGAGTCATTTTTCTCAGAGACCAGAGGGGTTAGGGAATAGAGCTGCAGAGCCCCCACCGTTTGGCTTTTCCCCCACCCTCGCTCGCATTGAGAGGAAATTCCCACCAGCCAAAGAGGTTAATTGAAATTCTGCCTCCTGAAAATAGATCCAAGATGTACTAATTACAAGGCATATTAATAGGCAGCATCCTTACAGATGCCTTTTTTTTTTTTTTTTTTTTTTTTTTAAGCTAGTCATGTTAAAGACTGGCTTAATTCTCCACCAGGAGAGGAAAATTGCACTGGAAAAATCACATCAGAATATAAGTCAACACAGCCGTGACAGTACTAAGCAGAGCACATATAAAAATAGCAGAGCACGTTTCTGTCTAAGTAGCTTTTCAGAAGGCAGTGTGAAAGCTTTGAAAAGCTGTACAGCTTTTGATATCATATCATATGTGGAGAGTGACACAGGTGCTCATCAGGGCTAGCACTGCTCCAGGAAAGCTGTGCTGTGCTTGTAACTGCACAGCCCCAGACCTGCGCCTAAATGAAGCCTCAGGCTCAGAGCAAGGAGCTCAAATGGCAGTCTTTTGCCTCAGACAGTGTTCCCATGGCCAGCTCTCTCTGATTGCCTCTTATGACTCGACTGCTCTTTCTGCTAAAGTGGCATTACTGCAGGTTAACACCACTTTGGGACAAAGCACATGCTCTGTTAATTGCTGCTCCTTCCCCTGTACAGCATATGCCTAGCACTCATTGACTGAAATGGATAGAAACACAAAAGTAAAAATACCTCCTTTTCAGCACCATTTGCACACACACCCCAGGTGTATGAGCACAACAAATGAAGCCTCACCTCCCAGCCAAAGCCTGCTGTTCCCTTTTTCCCTCACATTCCCGGCTCTGAGAGGCCCGAGCACGGTTTGCCTCAACACTTCTTGGAAACGTCTGAAGTCTTCCACAAGGAGATCCTCGCTTGGTCACAGCCACGGGGCTCCCACGCCAGGACAAGGGCTGCAGGGACGGCAACTCTCCTTCACGAGGAAGACGAGCAGCCCCTTGGCCACAGAGCTGGTGGCGCCCATCCAGCCTGCAGAGCTGTGATGCCTTGAAATCCTGCCACCCGGGCAAAGCAACGGCACAAAAGCCAACGATTTCATTTTCATGGGCTTGTTATCCCTGAGCTGTCTCTCTCTGAGGACACGTGTGACTGGAGTCTCTGAGCGACTGAATGACGAACAAGGGGTTGAGTGGTGAGCGGAAGCTTAAGCTACTGCCATTCAAAAGGGATCAGTTAGAAGCAATATAAGTACCTTAGTCCATCCCAGCTCAAAAGGGCCAGCGTGAGGGTGAGGGTGAGCAGGGCTGCACCAGGACATCCAGGTCCAGAAACAGCAGCATTTCCAGCAGCTTCTCAGAAAATGATCTGAAAGAAACATTCCTGTTTCAGAAAACATGACTTTGCAATAAAATTATTTCCTCATGGAATATTTCTCATGGTTTATTCTACTTCTTTAATCTGAATGATGCTAATCTATGCATACCATTATTTATTTAGTCATGAATATTTGGACACATGCATTGTCATACAGGAGGAATGCAGTAGAGTTTATTCGACAATAGCACAACCATTGCATGAATTAATACTTGCACAAGAAGGAGAGAAATGTTTTCCATCAGTTTACGCTTCTTTTTCCATTACCTGCACAGTATCTCAAACAGAGTAAACGTTTCAGGAGGCTATTAGGTGGGTGGACTCCCAGAGACTTTCAAGGAGAGGAAAAAAAGCACCTCAATCATACACCCTGAAAATTGCATAGTAAATACTTGGAGATATGTAAAATTCCATTTCTAACCGAAACAAGTAAACAACTTGAAAAAATGAGCTCACACGTAAAAATTATGAACTGACTACAAATCAACTGCAAACACATTAAAGGCCTATATTTGTTCAAATGTATTATTCATAGGAAATTATTTCAGCTGTAGTTGTATGCATAAACTCAAGCAAATACTTGTAACCAAAAGCTGATTTAAAGAATTAATGAGCAATCTCTAAATAAAATTCTATTACTAAATAAATTCCTCCCTGATTTGCAAAGCCATATGCTTCCTTTAGCATATATTCCAATACTTTTATTAATAGCTGAGCCATGTAATGCTGGAGAGCGACAATCTGTTTAGGTCTGATCATGCTCTTGCTAAACGGGACTGGTGTGAGGTAAGGGAGGATAAACCATTGGTTTTGAAACATTCTTGAAGTATTTAAGGTTCAACAGCAACACGAGTCAATCAGATGTTTGAACTATACCGCCACATTTCTTCTCTGGCATGAGTATTTTCAGAATTTTTAGTAAGCTAATGATGAGAAGGGGGAACGCACTCTTTCACCTATACTAAAGCACTTCCATTGGCCATTGCTGCACTCCTTTGGATATCAAATTTAGCAATGAACATCTCAGGCGAAGAGTTACTGCAATATAACGTGGTACATCTGCACAGTTTGAATTCATGTATCCTACTGGCAGCGTTATTGCGCTTTTTAGTAATATAAGCAATTGGGAAACTCAGATTCAACATACCTTTTAGACACCTGTCTCAAGTGCTCTGC
The DNA here is from genome assembly GCA_013389905.1 of Sula dactylatra. NCBI lineage: Eukaryota > Metazoa > Chordata > Aves > Suliformes > Sulidae > Sula > Sula dactylatra. Next base: position 46,049 of record WEKW01017625.1, on the reverse strand, counting down.
CAGAACTATGTCATTTTCAGTTAAAAAAAAAAAAAAAAAAATTCTTCCAACAAGAACACAGTTAGGCGTTATTACCAGCTGGATGGATGTGCAACCAATAAGTACAAACTCAAGAAAGAATTTTTTTTTTTAATACCTGGGATCTCCTTTCCCTCAAATCCTCCTTCCCTTCTCTGCTGGCAAAATATGTCCAATATGGGCACAGAAAAGCATGCCCACACTCCCAGGTGCCTGAGTGACCGCGTTTGTGTCTCAGTGCACAGCTTCTCTGAACTCAGTGGAGCTATGGAAAAGCATCAAGGGTAGGCTTGATTTGCACTAACTGCACTGCACTAACTCCACGCTCTTCTGCACTAACTCTCCACTAAACACGTATCTTATGCTGAGGTGATATCAAAGGAACACAAGACTTATTTAATGAATAAATAATACACATTTACTCATCTTGAATAAAACCAATGTAATAAAACAGTATCTAGCATCACTCTCAGTTTTGTGTAACCTTTTGCACTGAATTTAAATCGCCTGATCTTTATAGAATTTCAGGTAGATTGCAAATATGTGTATTTCCGTGCTAAGTCCATTTCCATGTCATTCCAATAATCACTCCCTCACTATTTTCTGGTGTTCTTGGGGATATTCTCTTGTTAATTATTCTGTAATTTCTCATATTATATAGAAGCCTTAGTAAACCATGTGCTTTTCAACTGCTGGAGATAATGGGGAACGTCTACAAGTGAACACCTCCTCCAATTATGACCCCCCAAAATTATTACCCAAACAGAGGAAAGAATTAGTCTGGCTTCAACAGTGAGCTGACTTTTAAAATCTGAATTTAATTAAAGCACATATGCTGCTTGACCAACAGTTGAGACACTGTAAAGCTTTCCATTGACTTTTCAGATTAAGCACATATCAGGGATAATGTTGAACTAAACAAAAAAAAAAAATCAAACATCTAATATTTGCAAAGAAATTAGATACTTACAGTAACTACTCTAGTACAGTAGTTCCTGTCACCTACTTTCCACTAATACATTACCAGTTCTCTTGTATTCACTTTGTCACACACAAATTGTACACATGAATTGTACAAATAACTTCCTATTATATTTTCACTTACTCATCCTTTATATTTCAAAAACACTTTTAAGGTTCTGAATGGTTTTGGAGTACTTTCACAGCTTGGTCATGGGGCTAATTTATGGCACCAACCAAACAAGTAGCTGTTGTCATTAACCTTTGATAGCATTACTACTCATTAGAAATCAAAGCTATTGCATTTGTAGACTATCTTTCCACAAAATGTGTCTTGGTATTTGAGAAATCTTAAGGAATAAATCCTGACTGCTCTTAAAAGGTAGCTGCCAAAAATATGGAAGTTCTCAAGGTTTTCCAGACCCAGGATTTTGAAACACTAGACCTTTCCAAAGAGAGTGAGCCAAAGTTACCTTGATATGATGACAGAAATGCAAAAATGGGTTTGTTAATGTGTTCTGAGAGCACCCTTTAGCTCTCAGATACCTCTCAGTCATGTCCCAGCAAACGGGAACTTTGCAGCTCCACTGCAATGACTGTTACTCTGTTAGTCATTTCTCTCGTATAGTCTGAATAATTTTTATGTGACCAGTAGTTTTAATATACTCTATAATGCAAAGTGAGGAATATAATAGAACAGGATCTTCTGGCATAGATTGTTTTCTGTTAGTAATTGCTCCAGTAGGTGGGCAATGTCTACACCACTATGTCTCTGGAGCCCCTCTTCTCTACAGCCCAAAGACATTTGTCATCATTTTGAAAAGTCTGGTACCCTAAAGTTTTCATTAACCTCAGTGAGACCTGTGAGTTTCCAGAATTTTTGAAAATCTACCTGCTTTTTTTTTTTTTTTTTTTTAAGAAGCCAAATTTTAACCTGTTGGTTTGAATAGAGCGTCTAGATACAAACATAATTCTCTAATAATATTGAATAGGTCCCCAACAGCTTTTGTAAGTACAAGAGAAGCCCTAAAAAACCACCATTGTTTTCTCCCAATGTTTTCTAACCTGTTTTTAGATAGTCATGGGATACATGACAACTCTTCATATATAACTGTGACTTGACTAGTAAATGAGAGATAAATAAGGTAATGGGAGGATTTATTGTCACTAATATCACCTTGCAGTTAGAAGGAATGTTCATTTCTTTTCAGTGAGTCGTTGCCCAGCAGATGGTTTCAGGTTGTCTAAAAGTGATAAGGGCAGAATACAAGAAAATTAGTTTTCACTGATGACAAAATAAATGAAGGAAGAAAGTCATGTAGCTGATGAACTTCAATGTGGAATCCAAGCAGGAATGTAAAATAGTGAGTTTGTTACTGTGATACAGTACAGCCATAATGAGGGCATCATTTATGCAATGTAGTCCAAAATATTACCTAAATATGATACACTGGAAACATATAAAAGCAAAATCCACATTTATACCAAGCAACAGATAACCCAGGGACAAGTAGATTACAGAGTCAGAAATTACTAACAGGATCCACCTTTTCACTTACTCATCTGTCCATTGTTCTCTTTTTACCACTCTATTTGTTTCTATTGATTTCCAGTTTGAGTTGTAGGATTTTATTACTTACATGCCTAAGCATTTCTCCTGCCTGTATATCATCTATTGCAGATAACAGTTATGCTGAGCTGCTGTTCATTCTATAGCGCTGCTCTCTGCTGACTTCCTTAGAGAAACAGGCTGCCCAGCAGCTTGGCAACGAAGAGCTTTTCAAGTCTCAAATCACCTTCAAAAGTATCACTTTTGAATGTTTTTCCACCAGCAATCATGCCTTTTGGGAACAAGAGAATGAGGAGGACCCAGAAGCACAATACATCTAAATTACTCTCAGCACAGCATAGCAGAGTGGCAGCTTCTAGACGCCTGCAGAGCAAGGCCACGCTATTTCCCCCAGTGACCTGCGTGTGTGAGAGCACTGCATGCAAATGCACAGCTGATTTGCGAGTTTATTTTGATGTCAGTTCAGCTGAGTATTGTTATTCCAAAAGAAAAGTTTAAATGGGTTTCCAGTTCCGTAGTTGTTAAAGATCTAAGGGGTTCAGGACCAAAGGGCTCCTGGAACAAGAAACCCTTTGAGATGGCCTTTATGTCACACTGGTGTTACGAACATCCTGGAGAATTACTTCGGTCAGATCTCAAAGGAAGCTGCAGTAACTCTGGAAGATGTTTTTTCTTGCAGGAATATTGTATTTCTTGTACACACTAATTTGCCATTGTTTATGCCATCAGTGCATCACCACCAGCCACGCAACAGCTTGGCTGTATCTCTCAGCTGAGGACAAAATAAAACCTGCAACTCCACAGGTGCCCTGATCACTTGCAAACCCTTCTCATTCTGATTCACCTTTCCAAAGGTGTCTCTATGAGGGAAGTGACTAAGAGAAGCTGCTGTACCTGTGCTATGCCAGCTTCTCCTATGTAAACAAGAACCTTATCTTACCCTGAAAAGAGGAAGTGGATCTTTCTTCTCTGCTTTTATAACACGTTTGTTTACCTTACAAGGCTTCCGTCTGTAATGGTAGATCTCGTGGTTTAACCCCAGCAGGCAGCTCAGCCCCACGCAGCCACTCGCTCACTCCCCCGTGGCAGGATGGGGGAGAGAATTGGAAGAGAAAAAGTGAAACTCATGGATTGAGATGAAGACAGTTTAACAGGTAAAGCAACAGCTGCGCACGCAAGCAAAGCAAAACAAGGAATTCGCTCACCCCTTCCCGTGGGCAGGCAGGTGTTCAGCCATCCCCAGGACAGCAGGGCTCCATCACATGTAATGGTGACTTGGGAAGACAAACACCATCACTCCCAACGTCCCCCCCTTCCTCCTTCTCCCCCAGCTCTATGTGCTGAGCATGACGCCATACGGTGTGGGACATCCCTGGGGTCAGTCGGGGTCACTGTCCCGGCCGTGTCCCCTCCCAACCCCTTGTGCCCCCCCAGCCCCTCGCTGGTGGGGTGGGGTGAGGGGCAGAAAAGGCCTTGGCTCTCTGTAAGCCCTGCTCAGCAGGAACTAAAACGTCCCTGTGTTATCAACGCTGATTTCAGCCCAAATCCAAAACACAGCCCCATATTAGCTACTGTGAAGAAAATTAATTCTATCCCAGCCAAAAGCAGCACAGTAGGCTACTTTTTTTATGTGTCTTTTGTTTCCTTTAAAAAAAGACTGAACTATGCCACCCAGCTCGTCTAATGTCTTTGAACGTTGTCCTTTTTGGTCCACACAGTCCATTTTTTCCAAGAAGATCCTCAATGTTTCATGATCCAATGAGTTGAATCAGAGAGGCCAAACAGAATGAGTTAATGAGAAACTACATTTACATGAAAGCAAATAATTTCTTTAGTCTTACAGCTTTGTAAACATTTGCAGATTGCTCTTAAAACCACTAGACACAGGCTGTAACAACTAAAAGGAATCCCTAATCTTTTACTACAAATGCAAACCACAAGATTTGATCCTTATGGGTCTTAACTGGAATTCCAGAACCGAATACATTCAAAAAGTTCAGATGTTTGCATTTATATCCTTCTTGAATAAATTCCTGTAATTGCCTGAGTAATGGCTTTTTAAGCCTTCCTTTTGGCCTTAGTAAAATTATTTAAGTGGAAAAGAGGCATTGCTTTCTGTGCAAGTTTGCCCAATCAGGCTTTGTAAAATTACCTGACCAAAGAAGGTACAAGAGTGAAGAGACTTCAGTGCTACACAGTGGATTTCTTCTTTCATCGCAGAATAACGTACACAGCAGTCAATTTTCCACATACACGAAACAACTGCACTGACCTTGATATACCAGAAATATATAAATTATCATTTCAGGAGAAAATTCAGCCTCTCTTCTGAAATTAAAAATCAGCATTAACCCCTCATTCTGCATTCATTAAGAGGGGTTTCTGCGGTAAATAATGACTGCTATGTGTAACTGTGTGGAATCACAAATTTTACTACTTTACTTAATTTCAGAATGTATTGCGTTTATTGGAAAATGTGAAGTGATGATATTCTACTTATAGCAGTGCCATGATGATGAATTAGCATTACTGTAAGGTAAAGTAATTATGGTGAGTTAATACTGGCCTTACTAGAAGCATGTCTTGACTGTAGTCTCTATTCCTAGCTAAGCTGGGAGGTTCCTCTGGCTGGAAAATGGCTGCTGTTCTACCTCAGTCTGCTTATCTTTCTTTAGTATCCTCCTCACCACCTCGGCTGCTCTCAGGAATTCTGCAAGGAACAAAAGTGCAAAAATTTATTCCCTTTCTCCTTATATTAGCATAGAATGGTATGATATGCTCTTGCCAATGACACATTTCTAAAGAGGAAAATGTGGAAATCAAGAGGAAAATATATTACTCAAATACCTGTCCCGGGAGCACAATGGCAAGCTAAGAATTGTGTGCAAATGTGGCATATTTGGGAGACATTTCTGCCATCTTCTCCAGGCTGCTTACAGAGAAACCACCACAAGTACCAATGCAAAGCCATAGAGAAACTGTAGTATCTGGTAGCAAAGTAAATTAGAAAATAACTGGAGAAGACCTTGATAATATTCAGAGACAATAATAAAAAGTTTTGCAACAACTGAGGTAGAGCATATAATTACAGAAGGCTCTTTTGGGGAGGACTAATGCAGTGACAGATTTGCTAGGCAGAACCTGCCTCCTCTTCTGCCACTGAAGCTACAGAGCTGATGCACAAGGCTACTTGTCTGTCACCAGGTGTTGTGGCTCCCTCCTCTTCCGTGTTGTCCTCTTCAGCTGCCTGCCAGCGTGGACGAGCAAACAAGCCACCACTGGCGTCAAAAAGCTGAGAAAGGAGTGGAAAGTCTTGCTTGCTGGGATCAGAGGTTTACATTTTTTCTGCCTAGCTAGCTTCAGCGAAGACGTAAAGCATACTGCCTTAAGGTTTGCTCTAAAGGCATTATTCTTCTACCCTTCCTTCAGGCAGAGAGACGGATTACGTGACCTTTCACAACCTTCAGCAGCCCTCTCCTCTATACTGTTTTTTTCATTCGTTTAACACCTTAATAGTATTTTCTTGCAAGCAGCTTGATTTTATGAGCTCTCAATCTCTTATGACACATACATTTGCATTAGAGCTGTATTTTTTCTTAACTTGGTAGTGGAAAATTTTCAGACCTTCTCTGAAGTTGAAGTTGAATTTCTTTCCTCTACCCCTCTAGAAACATCAGATTTCGGCAGAATTTAACAGGAGACAGAATGATGCTTCCAACGGGTCCAGACAGCTTTAACTTTTCATACTAACTCCCTTTAGTTTTAACATAAGCATTTTTAATTACCTTAATAATGAATAGAAATTCTTCAACTTTAGGTTGAAGCATTTTGAGCATGCTTGGTAAGGATGTTGGCTGAGCATTCCCAGATGGTTAATGAATTCCTTATTATTAGCAATAACTTGTATTGAAAAGAGTTCTTAAGTCTACAGAATTTCCCTTATTTTGCCCTTTCACGTCCTACTTGTTGATATTATAGGAAAAAAAATTGGCACGTTTATAGATGCTTCCAGCTTTAGTGTAAAATATTGAACTGGACTATATATTATACAGTGCCATATTTTCCTTAAAAAAAGGCATGAAGAATTATTGAAAAACTTTCTGAAGCAACTCCACCAGGAATAGATTTACTCCCAAACCAGAGCACATTTAAATACGGTAAGCAAGAATTGAAAGATCCATAAAACAATATTTACTTGCAGATTATTCCACTCACATTTTGCATGGTGCTCCCGTGTTCATCTAGTCTTTCACCATATAATCAGATTAAATCATCAGAAGACTTTATAAACCTTCAGACCAGCTGTGCTCACAAACCTTCCAGCCATACGTGGCAGGGTGAGGAGGACTGTACTAAATGACATACTAAACATCATTTTAATGAAGAATTGTTGAACATAGTTACCAGTGAGACAAATCAGAGAAAGACGTTTTTCTGTACCTGGATGCCTTTTTACCCTCATTTCCTTTCTACTTCTGCTGTCTTTGCCTGGCGTGGGTTTGCAGCAGCGGAGCTGTCACCAGGAGCGCTCGGTCCTGGGACTGATGTGCTCAGCATTGGATGCAGCAGCATTGCTCTGTCGTCTGGTCTGGAAGAGTTAACGACAGAATTACTGTCAGAGCTGTTGACTCTCTTTAGCTGCTCATGCTCCATAAAGTAACTATATTAAATCAAGATGTGTTGATTATCACTTTTCATTCTGATTTGCTGCTTTTCAATACATAGGATGAGTGCTCCTGGACAGCTCTTAAATAACCTCTTTAAGAAAGAAGCCCTTAAAAAAGAAAGTTAATTGTAAAAATCACCTAAAATTTGGAAACCCAGGGTGGTGAACTAACATTTCATCACATTACACTGTAAGAGCCTTGACTCCCAGATGCATTTCCCCTTGCTCATAGTTAAGGGTCTGTGATGTCCCCTGAAAATAAGAGGGCTTCAGAAGTGGGGCAGGTGTCCAACATGCTCGGAAGCCTTTATTCTTTGAGTGTAAGGTGATGAGCTTGGCGAGGGGATAATTATGGGGGTATTTCTGCCAAGCCATTACAGTTCCTCCTTGAAAGCAAAATTCAGCTCTTATAACCCTGTCTCTTGATATCCCTTTTTGCTGTTTTACTCATCAGCTATAGCTAATGCCCAGTTGCATCTGAGCTCACAGTTGCTCTGGATTCACTGAGTTTGTTCAACAGAAATGCGCTAAAATCCAATTTACTAAGCTTAGGCTTTTGTAATCAGCAGCCAAAAACCACACAGACTGGTTCTCTTACGTATACATTTATCTTCCCAACCATGAGGAGAGGTAGATACGCACAGATAAGCTGCTTTGTATGAATGATACCAGTGTAAGTCAAGTCCAGAATTACAAACTCTCAATAATATCTGTAAAACAGGAGGCCAGAAATAGGAATTACTTTAGATACATTTACTGGGTGTCACATATTATGTTAAATTCATCATTATTACACTAAATATGCCATCAGAATGTCACCTACATAAATACAGACTCTGAATTAAAAAAGAAAAAAATCACCTTTTCTGAATGCAGCTTCACTGAAAAAAGACAAAATGAAAACTAGAGGCAGAAAGAGAACTCTTACTTACTCCATAATTCTTGGGCTTTTGCAGAAGTTTTAAGCAGAAGTAATTTTGGAGTTCAACCTGCCATCAGCCTGCTAAGCAACTAGTAGAATGATTGCAAATTTCTCCCCTATGCCACTTTATTTTAGGTACATCTGAATACTTAATCTAAACAAATAATCTAAATTTTTTTTTTCATGGTAAACAATTACATTGTACAAACAAGGGAATTGCATCTGATAGCTAATTAACTGATATACCTACTTCATGGCATAATGGAGACCAAACATATATTATAATCACTCTTCCACAGTGAGTATTTGAGAATACCAGAAACAACATCTGTGTAAGCTTCTGCAAGCTATTGTTCAAGCCCATTCAAATTCTACATTTAGGACTGACCAAAAGTCTAATAAAAGCAAGGAAGATATTTCTGTGCACTGTAGCAACTCTGAATCATGCCTCTGTCAGAATCAATTTGCATGATGCTGAAAACTTAGCAGTAAATCCAAAATCTGAAATACAAACAGAAAAGATTTTTCTTCTGCAATATATTGACCTCGGTTCATATCCTTCAGACCACATCTGGGATTCCCAGTGTTTTTTCCCCACTCCCAGCTGTCATTTTATCATCTATGGTATAAAATGGATATCTAGTTATGGGCTGCTGTGGAAGACACTCCACACAGATGCCCATATCTACAGCAGAGGAGTGAAAGAACTGATGATGCTGCTTCTTTTGAGTGTCACACATGATTTTTTTCCCCTGTAATCAAATTGTCAGTTTTTATGATTTCATTAATTTCTATCCCAGTGCTCAAAAAGTATTAGAGCTGAATAACCAAAATATTATTAGAACTTCATAAGGCTGCCTGCCACAGATAGTCATTACAGGACCTCTGCAGTGCCTTCTAGCCGAGTATTTCCATGTGCTTCTAAATAGCAATGATTTATTCCCCGAGCCCTGATTTGCAAAAGCAGGACATGCTAAGTTACTAACTCAGTTTCAGTAATAATGTGGCCTAAGATGAAGGTAAAGGGAAGTGACAGAGAAGCTTATTTTCCTTAAAATAGTCTAAAAGGAATAAAAATCTTGGCACTATATGAAGCCAGAGCCACTCAAGCACCCAAAGGTCAGGTCTTCTCACACTGTTTATCCGAGGAGAATATTGACCCCAAGTCATTCCCTGTGACTCCAGGGGAGCTAGCGCTTTAAATGTTGCCCTCGTATATCTGGTTATGGAGAGTCTAAATATAATACCTTCTACCTTCTAAAATCTGGCTTAAACCACAAGCCTGAATTTATGGTTAACATGTTTGTTAGATTTAGGTGTAGATCAGATCCTAAACTCCTTCTATTCCTTCCTTATATTACTCTCATATCTGATTTAGATTTAAAATTTTTTTCTTTTCAGGGACAGTATTTGCAATGAAACCTGGAGAGTTTCTACTCCTGCTTTAAAATGTTGGAAGACACTTCGCAAGAGTAGGCTAGCGTTCTAATAAGAACGGAGTATGCTCTGAATTTACCACCTAAGTTATGCCACTTGTGAAGTCACTGACATTAAAGTAACACTGAGTAGGCTCTGGTCTAAAGAAACATGCTTTGGCATCTAAGCAGCTACAACACCATCATGACGACAAGGTTGAAGTCTAGTGCTCACCTTAGTTTTGTAGCAGGTTGGCAGGCGCTAAAACTCTGGCAGCCAGCCAGAGTCAGAAATGGTTCCCAAATAAAACTCTGCAAAAAATTCCCAGACACAAAAAAGCATGTTTAGAATGACGAGAAAAGAAATATGCCAACTATGTATTTTAATTTGTACATATTATGCCTGCTAGATCTACACTAATGTGGCCCTTTTAACCCTTCTCATAATCCCATTCAAAACTACCCCTTTTTCACTAGCCTTTCGTGGGCTTATGGTGCAATTAAGTTGAATCGATCTGATTTTGACAATACAGAATCTCTCTTCTTCCAGATTCTTCTTTTTCTGGTATCGAAAGAAAACAAACAAAGGAGCACCGCTGTTGCACCTAATCTAAATACTCCAAATAGCAGCAGCTTTTTTTGTTTTTATCATTTGCTCAGCAACATTTCCTTCCAATTGTCACTGCCTTTCCTGCCTAAATGCCGGCCCTGAGGTGCTTCTGAAGCTTTATCTCATCAAACCCTGTGGCAGCTGCAACCAGCTCTTCACTTGAGGATGCCATACAACTAGCAGGACCAGGAACACTTGTTACACTCTCACTCCCTGGTCTGGCCCAAAGGTCAGCCTCAGGCCTCTTTCCCATGTATTCCTCAGGGATATTGCCCTAACCCAATGCCTGCCCTCACCCGCTTCAAGCATATCTTCAGCCACAGCCCCTTGGGTAAGCCCAGCTCCCAGCGCTGAGCAGGGCTCTGCTGGGGTCCCACCGCGGGAGCCCTCGTTGCCCCAAGCCACCTCTAGCGCTACACTGCGGGTATCCTGGCCTGTGACGTACCTGGTTTCTATCTGGATTTTGAATGTTGCTGTTTCTTTTTGTTCTAAGAGTTTAACACGTGTCACAGTTTAAGGCTATCCAAACCTTTCATTCTTGAGCAACAATTTAAAACAGGTTTATAGCACTACATGATATAAAAGATAAATCCTTTGGATCAACTTAAAAATAAGTTAGAGCCATAAATAAACATAAAATAAAGAATTGCACATCCCAATCTATCTTTCCTCCTTTAAGGCCATCCATCCAATTTCTTAATTTTTTTAATTAGTACACAAACATTTGGTTCCCATTTTTGGAAAGTCTGAGTTGGATCCGAGCTGGCAGTTACCATTTAGGGATTGCACCAGGACAGGAGGATGTGAAACTGGTGGTAGCAGTTCTCATTCAGCTGTTTACTTGCAGTCAGGGTATCTTGATGCAAAGTAAGGTACATGTGTTCCAGTACTCCAGAAAACGTGGAGGCATGCTAAAAATCTATGATAGGAATTATTTGCATACATACATACAAAGTTTCAGCAGTCATACAGACATTTTTATTCTTTGGTCTTTCAGACAGGTCCTGCTAAATCATAAATGTTTCAACACTCCCTCATGTTTGAGCATGCCTTACTTCATGTCTGTACAAAGTGTCACTTTGTTGAAATTGCCCTCTAAGGCATTTAAAATTTCTAGTAAAACGGCTGCACGTTTTTAACATTTGAACCCTCCTGCTTGCGTCCTGACATTTCCATGCTACAGAGCTATTTGTGCAACCACCATCTTTAGGCAGGCACCTCTTTTTAAGAAAATGGATCGCTGTATTTGCAGCCTCATGCACATGCTTTAAAAACACCATTTTTGCAATATTTGTGCTCCGCAGTCACAACTGCATGCTTGTCACACTGATAATTTTGCAGCTGAGATTTATGTCCCAAGTTTTCTGTATTAACAGCATAAATTTAGAGCTGCATTTTGTACTGCTGTCAGGAAAGTCAAAGAATTAAAATCCTAGCACTAGTGTTCAAAATAAGATGTGAGAACATACTGCAACGGCTGCATAAAAAGAGCTCCACATTTAATATCTAATATGCAAATGCTTTAAGGAAAAAAAACTTTGGCAAATTATGTACCTCTTAATCTTTCAAGTACACAATTGAGAGACACATGAAAGACATAAGTCATTTTGCAATTGTGTTTTAGAGGATCCTTAACATAAACCCTTCCCTTGGAATCTGGCACTTTATACATAGACATACCCTATGGATTAAGTGACAGGAGCTTTGGAGTCTCAGCTGTGCCAGTTTACAGTAAGCAGGAATGACACCTTCCATACTTGAAGCTATGACCACAAGAGAGATTACAAACAACAGAAACTTTGCTGTTGACGCAGTAAAGAAGGAAGCAGCACGCTGAATTGGCTGCTGCCTCATCTGCTGCAGGTTGTCCTCACGATTCACTTTGTGTCACCTGTACACACACCTGGCTTTTCAGTCATGAAGACCAATTATTTACAAAGGTCACAGAAACGTCTAAAAACTGTCCTCAGCACAGCATACTACAATAGATGTGCTACTCTCCATTTAAACCAGTTCTATTTGTTGCTACCCTCTCTGTAAAACATGGATTACTCTGGGATCGAACAGGCTGTGCCCCGCCTTGTGCCCCACCCCTTCCCTTCACACCCCATTCTAAAGATGCACAAAGATTAAAAAAAGATAAAATGATGCATATATATGTATATATTAATATATATGTGTGTATATAGATATTAAACGAAGTTGCTAGAAGGCTTATGCTTTAACAGAATCTCATTACACTCTGGAATATCACAAGGGCTGACCCTTAAGAACAGACTTTAGCACTGTTCTGGTCAAACGTATCCCTGCTGCAACCATTTCGGAACTTTTCAGCCTCTGACAACCTTTAAGAAATCTTAATTCTATACCTTTCCAAATAACAAACCAACCTATAACCTGACCTTACTAAGAGCAGTAATTAGGAAGTGAGAAAGCTGAGCTTATGGTAACAGGAATTCTTTCAGAAAATACATTTCAGAAGGAACACAGGAGGACAAACACTAGTATCAAGAGTTAATCTTGGCAGTCCAGCACCTTTTCTTAAACTCTAAGACCGTCAAATTCCTATTTCCAGTTACCAATAGGTTTCAAATAGAGATTACAGGGTTGTTGCTACCCGTTCTATGGAAAGGACACTGCTTTTTTGATTCTTTATTTTCCTTTACAGCAGAGATTGCCAAAAGCAAAAAGATCACACAGGGCAACTAGAAGAGTGTTCTGTGAGAGAGAAAGAAAGAGAGAGATATCTATGCATGACAGTTCATCCTACTGAAATAGCTCATGGATGTTGGCTCACTAAGCCACATCGAGGCCAAGGACTTTTGGGCAGGGCCCACGCTCCTCAGGTCATTCACCAGTTTTACCTCCCCCAGCTTATAAACCCTCTCTTGATCCCCTCCTCTCCAATCAAGGCCTCTGACTCAATAAAACCCTTTCCATCAAACCTTTTCCATTGCTTCTTTTCCCCCCTCACGTCTGCCTGAAATTCCCCCTTACCCTACATAGCCTGCACAGGGTTGGAACACTACAGTATTCTGTTCAACCTTTTTCAAATAATGCACATGATATTGTCGAACCTAATAAAAATTACACGTGCTCAGTTACCCAACAAGGTCATGCTTCCTACAGGTATTTTGGCAGTTAGTGAAACGTTTGTCATGATTCAGTCAGTTCTTGCCTCAAGGTTTTACTCACAGGACAGACAGTATTTCACTCAGTAGCTCTATAACACTCTATTATATGCAGCTTTTTATCTAAAAAAAAAAAAAGGACAGAATTCATATTTTAGTCTTAACATGTCGGGGTTTTTTTTCCCCCATGGCTGCAAGTTAAGGGAAGTCCTAGTGATATCTGATGGACCATTAACTATAAAAAGTCATCATCAGGGTTCCATTTCAAGCCAAAACTGAAGAGACCAAGTGGATAAAGTAATCCCCCAGGTGAAACACTTCAGTACAAATGACTAGAAGCAGGGTATTCTGCTGCTCAAACATCTGATGACTGTAACTTCCATCTGTGCCTTGCTGAATTCTGGCAGCAGGCAGAATTGCTTAGTCTATTATTGTTCAGCCAGCGGGATGACTTTGTTATGGCAGGAGATGGGGGACAGCTTTCTCAAATGAGGGCAGCTATCAGAACAAATTGGTAACCGAAGAAACAGGACTCGACTTGAATGAGCTTATGACCTGCTTACTGATAGGCGGACAAGGCATCGAATAGGAATCGGAGTAATTTGTGCTGTAGGATATTTAGATTTTGATTCAGCACATATCACTGCCTCTTCAATCAATCGTGGGTTGTTGCCCTGGTGTACTGGTAACATTAAGCCTTCTTCTGTTTAATAAACAGAAAAGGCATTTCTACTGTCATATGACAACAGTAGAGATGAATTAAACATTACACCTTAAGTGAAGTATATTCCAGCCAAAGCATAATATATGGAAGGAAAGTCATGCTTACCTGGTACATCATGAATCCACAGCTGCAAGTCCTTCTTTTGAAAATATTAGCTCGTACTTTGTTACTTCAAGCGAAATATGCTTTTAGATGTAGTTTAACGGTTGAAGATTGTACATGCCACTTCGGTATAAGCAAGCCAGAATTTCATTATTTAACTATGTCCTTTAATTATGGAATTAATCTTCAAAGCATTACGGAGTACATTTGCAAAGTCACAGAGAGAATAAAAGGATTATAGAGGATAAAAACCATACAGAGCATAATAGGTACCAATGGTATAAGTGAATGGTGATAATGAAAAGATGCGCATTTGCTAAGGCTATATTTATACACTAAGATTACACAGCATATGAATGAAGGAACCATGATTCTTCTGACCCTTTATACCTGCAAAACATTTGAGCCAGCTGTTTGTGCTAGGCTATTCTAATATTTTATAATCAGCTCTTTCCTAAAACTGCGTGTTATGTATCAGTAGTAGGGGAGCTTCAATATATTATGAGCCTTCTCAGTTACAGTTCTTTTTTCAATGGAATCAGAAGGTGGGAACTTCTCATTTACTGTAGTCTCCCCCGCTATGTTATTTGACTAAGTTAAAGTATCTTCCTTTTCACTCACTCTTTTAATGAGCTCTCCCAGACGACCACTATGGAGGTGTGTCCTTGCTTCAGCTTTCTATAGGCTTAAAGAAGTTCCAAGCAATTAAGAATCAGTCCTCATCCACGCTCATCTTGGTCTTTGGAAATTGCCAGATGTACTCGAGAATCCTTTATTTAAATTAACATCACATAAGGAGACATTAAAGTTGTGGAAGTATTTCAAAGTGCATTTTTACTAACAAGTGAAAGAAGTGCACCAAACTGGACTGTCTCAGCTTCCGTTTCTTCCCTAATTTTCCACATTTTATACCTACTTGATAGAGCTAGCCACTCTTAATAAGTGTTTTGTTCCCAAAATATTTAAGATAATGATAGTATCTCAGCTGCATAGTGTCTGCACGCAGTTTTGACCCCTAAGAAACAATGATGAAATGCATGTAAAAGGTACAATCCTTGCAACTTAAATCTATATTTTGGGTTAAGAGGGAAATGCACAAAGATTAGTCAGATATTTTCTTCGTCCAGGAGATGTGATCTTATTTCTGTTTAGAAGTTATTCAAGAAACCTATTGATTTGATGTCTCAAAACTAACAGTCTCTCGCTGAATTCTCTAAAGAATTTAATGTGAAATACGATGACTTTATCACATTACTTAACCATTTCAATTATATCTGAGAGGGAAATGAGAAAGAAATATTTTCAAAAATCTATTGACTTGTGTTTACACATTCAGTATAAATAACAGCAACGCAGGAAACTCGGCTGTCTCTAAAACAAATCCCAAGGAGAGCGCAACATGTTGCGCCACTTGTGAGGAGTCAGAGCCGACCAGACTGGGACCACTCTAACCTCAGGCAATGCATGCTACAATCATGCTGTAGATAACCTCAACCGCATTTTAACCTAGTTAGTCTGGTACAAAGAGCAGGGAAGCTTTAAGGGATGAACTAGGCATACCCATCCAGTGCCAATGCTGGGAAGACATGTGCAGCCCAGACTGAGGCTCATGCCACCACAACTGCATTTTATCCTCAGAAAAGCCAAGTATTTTAATAGCCAAAGCTACTTCAGGTGTGTTGCAACAGTCTTTTCAATAAGCAATTAGACAATGGCTTATTGATACAGGCTGACTCACTGCATTTACCAACCTAAGCAGGACTAAGTGGAGAGAATTAGTGGGAATGTTTTCCACTTTTCTGGGCTTGCAGAGAGGGTAGTACAATAACTTTGGTTCCCACACTTCCTGAGATATGGTTGGCAGATCAGAAGGCAGGGCATCTTGAACCCTCTGACTCCTCCAGTAGAAGAAGGTCATATTACAATCTAATCTCAAAAACAGATCAAAATGGTTTGGGCTTTCGTACAGAAATGTGAGATGGTGGAATATTTGTCACAATATCTATTGCCACGTTACATCAAAAAAAAATTATAGCTAAAATCAGCTGGATTTGTAGTTGACAGACAAAGAAAAGAAACAAGTCAGTACTAGACTCTGAGTTTTGTGTCATGATATAAATGGTCTACCCCTAAAGGAAACAAGACAGTCTTCTCTTTATTAGCAAGACTCTTCCTGTGCCTGTCACACTGCACAGAGGTATTCTGACTTAAGCACCTGTGACTACATTAGGTAGGATTCTTTTTGTGGTATTTTTCTTCATGAAAGAGCAGAACAGTCAACCTTTTGTCATGAAATCTAACCTAACAATATAAGGACCACTAAGCATAAGTTATCCGAGGATATTGGTTAATTTGTCTCTGATGGAATTAATATCTCTGCAGATAATTAGCATAAAATATATGCAACGCTTATCTAAAATAAATGGCTCATTGGCCATATGTCTAGCTATGTACCTCATGCAGGATATACTCCTAGACAGCAATATTTCCTTTATATACACAAATCAGTTCATTATTTTCCCTCTTAGGCAATAAAAATGATGACTTATGCTCATGGTATTAGGTCAAAAATTGAAACAATTTTGTAAAAACAAAACAAAACTCTTTTGGTTCATTTCCTGTATTTTAGACTTGTAAACCTCCACAGTGCTCTGAAGTCCAATTTTCATAGTTACATGCACCACACCACAGACTTAATCTTGGAAAAAAAAAAATGCAGTGTAGGAAGGCGAATGGATCCAAATACGAGGGTCACGCATCAGGAAGAATTCAGAGAGGCAGCCAGGGTAGGCAGGGGAGAACACTTTGTATTCAAAGCAACGCTGCCTGCTTGCTTCATCTTAATGCTGATGAAGTAATGAGGTAGCAACATCCTCACTCCTCCCTGAGCACAGCTGCTGGCTGGAGCCCAGACTCCCCTCACGGCTCTGCTGCAGACTCCAAATGCCCCGAGGAAGACCAGTAGCTACCCAGCAGTAACTACTACAAGAGCTCTTTTGCGCTACTGAGATAAACAAAAATGTGCTTGCTGTATCCCTGCCTCAGTGTTCCAGTTGCTCAAACGTAAAGAGACACAAACAGATCAGAATGACATTTGTTAAAAACTGAGAAACCAACCAACCCGCTGGGTAGGGAAACTAATTAAGGAAAGTAATTACTTTTACCCATTCCTTGAAACCTGAATCCGACAGATCTGCTCTGCTATGAAATTATTGTTATGCAGAATTTCCTGGCTGAAAAAATAATTCTGTCCATTAAAAGGTAGTCGTGTCTGTACTGAGGAACATGTTGGACTCTGAACTCTCCTTGGAGAGTTGTACTTTTGATGTTCTACACCAAATCCTACCTGAGGGCATGCAATCTAGCAGAAGCCAAAAAGGTCAAATTATGCGCCCTTTGTGCAGTAATTCCCTTAATAATTTCCTAATATTCTGTGTCCGTTTAAACACAAAAATAATATGCTCAGTTTTTAACTGGTTCTTTGTTTTCTACGTTTTCCTCCTAGTCTAGGTTTGGAAAGAGATAGCTGTTCGGAAACTGTAGTCTCCGAAGTGGAAGCACATCATTCTCCCCTGCTCCTGTGCATTTCCAAAGCTACAAAGTTGTGATGTTATCCCAAGTCTCTAGATCTGCCCTCTAGCCAAAATTCTGGAGCAGAAAGTAAAACTGATAAAATTCTAGTCAGGTCTCAACGCAAATGCAGTCTTTCCCCTAATATTTGTTCTTTTACTGTTTCATTGCCAGACAAAATAAAAACCTGAACACAGGTTTCTGAGGACTCAAACAAATAACAGTGCTAATCCCATACCAAGGGGCAATTTTGTAAATTCTGAGCGCAGTTCAAGTAATACCAATCTAACAGAGAGCATTACACGGCCATAAAAGTAATATGAAACAAACTTTTATAATTTAGCTTCCATCTACATACATTACTTCCAATATTAGAAAACAAAATTTGTAACTCAAACTGTCTTCCTTAGATGCATCTAAATTACAGGAGATTAAAGAGGTTGTAGTTTAAATAACTAATGCAGTCATCACAGATTGTCACTTGTGTCACAAAAATAGAATTTGAATGGAATTTGGGATAGGTAGGGAAAGAAATGGGACTGCTGCCAAATTTTAGCCATTATTCTAGCCACTTAGATAATAAAGACACCATCGACTACTAAGTGCATTGTATTTAATAAAAGTCATAAATTAAACTGGAAAAACTAGTGTACTCATAAAACTGAAGGGAAGCATATCTGAATGCCTTTGCATCCAAAATTACATATACAGATGTCCTAACAAACTCTACTAAAGGACTGTGGATGACTTTATTCCGGAAAAATATGCTTGCTCTGACGTGTTCTCTTAACCGCCCTTGATTTTTCACCGAGAACACTCTGTATAGTTTCAAAGGACAACTAAGGAATAAAAATATTCTGATAACAACAATGGATAAGAGTACAGTACGGCATTCATCCAAACCCACTTCATTGTCTCGCTCCTATAGACCGTTACCTAAAATTCTGTGGAAGCTATTTCTCCTTTGATTTGTGTTCAGTACAATAAATGTGGGTACAAACATACACTCGTGTGATGTGGGCAGAAAAACACAGGGTGGCTGTAAAAACGAGAGAGGGTCTGATATCACTCAGAAGGTCTCTCTCATCTGCTGACCTAGAGTCAGCTCAATCAGTTTAATCGGAACCACAGAACAGCTCTAGAGGGAGACGTTCCGAGCCTGGCAGTGGTCTTGTGGCTTCCTCTTTATCTGCTATGCTGTTCTTTAAAACTTGTCTTTAGGGCGCTTCTGTGTTTTCTAACTGGCATGCAGAGGTGATCATGAGCAGAAGAGATATCAAGATATCAAAAAAAGCAGGAAACTGGTATTAACTGTAAAGCATTAGAATGTATTACTTATATCTAAAATCCCTCGCTATCTTGACATGAAAATAAATTGTCTTGTATTTTGGAGCCAAGGATATTTAAAGCACTAGCTCCAGGTCATTGTGAAAAGAGAGGGAGAAAAGTAAATCCGTAGAGCAAATGTAAGTTATTATATTGATACTTTTCTTTTGTTTACCAGTAGTATCTAAAGTTCATATATGCTGGGATATAAACTAGATAAATGGTCAGATAAACAAGGAACATTCATCATTTCTACATACCAAGGAACCTAAGCGTCAGCTGCTGACAGTAAAGCTAAATCACCTAAATTTCTTTTTGTGTGTTTTTCTTTGACTTGCCTTTATTTTCTGCAGTTTCTTCAGATATACTGTCTTGGGGCATTGTCCACATTTTTCTGTAATTTTCCCCCCGCTACCTTCCCATAGGCTTATGCGGGCTGCCGTGCTCTCCTGGCATGCCTTTTACGGGCTCTTCTTCAGTCTGGCCTTTAACATTAGACACAAGAATTAAGTATCTGTCACTTTTTCCCCTTTAAATCAATTTGCCTCATCATTTCCGCTTGAGGAGCAAAAGTACGGACGAGAATGCATACTAAATTAATATGAATTTCCAATATGTTAGTTTATGTGGTGTTTGGTTTTTTCCCAAAAGCAGCTCATTGGCCTTTGAATTTAAATATATATTTAAGTAACGTACAAGGTAACAACTACTTTTTTCAGATGAAAGTTTTGATGACAAACTTATCACAGTCCTCTTGAATCTGCTGCACTTTTTATATGCTTCCACAATCCAACATGGTAACTGTTTGAAATAGCTTCTAAAGGCCGTATGCCTGCTAAGGGTCTGGAAGAACAGGTTAACATAGGTGTGATTAAAGCAGATCAATGCCATCAAAATACTTTGCAGGCATCCACTCCTAAAGCAGGAGATGACGAGGATGAGGAAAGCACTGCTCATCTGCCGGGCTGAAACATCCCCCTGAACGTGACCGGGCAGTTATTAGGCTCTTCAGAGTGTTTATTCAGCACATAAGATAAGGGTGAATTACTGCATTTAAGCCTTGCAAAGCACTGTTTTGATTTTCGTCGTGCTTCCTGCTGCTGCCATCATGCAGGACCAGGGGAAAACCGGCTGGGAGAGAAGATGAAAATAAACGCGCTGTTCATTAAGGGAGAATAAACTGTACCGAAACCAAATGTTCAGATTTCTCTGGCACATTTGGAGCACGGAGAAAGCGACTGCGGGTTGCAGCAGGTTCGAGGAGGCGGCGCCGCTACTTCAGCCACGAGGGGGAGCGGCAGAGCCGGGACTTTGCGCCGGCTTCCCCAGCACCTGCGATCACCGCAACCTTTCCCGGGGGCAGAGAACTGCCACCTCACTTGGTTTTGAGGAAAGAAGGGAGAGGGGAAGGGAGGCTGGAGAGGGTGCCGGCATTTCCGTGCGAACGCTTTACCAGGCAGCGACGCTGAGTTAACCCCCGGTCTGGAAAAGCCGCGGTGTAAGGAGCGGGATAAGCCAGCGTTTCACGCTGGTCTAGGCCAGTAGCAACTGGTCTGACAATGGCTTTGTTGTTTATGTGCAATCTGCTTCCCTGTGATGAATGGTATAGTCACATTATATAGAATATCATCCCCGTTAGCATCTCAGATGCTGCCAGGTTCAGTAATGGAGTCAGAAGGAATTGGGATTCAGCTTGCCAATACTTTGATTTCTCATCTCCAGATCATGCAGTGCTTTCCGACCCTGCCAATATGATATTTCCTCAAGTGCAGTTATGCTGCTGCTGCTGCTGCAAAAAAAAATTATTCCAGATCCACTTGTGGCCTTTCTGCATCAGAGTTAAGACACATTGCAGGGGACAGGGCAAAGCTTTTCTTCACTTGTACATCCCTGCTCTGTGGCTAGAGAACACATCAGTCTCCAGCACCGCTGATCTGATGAAATGCACTGCTGGTACGTTTCAATTCGATTTTCTCACAGAACATTATGGTCTCTCTGGAGGACTATCTTACATCTGAATCACTAATCTGAACACGGCACATTCAGTTACCCCATTTCCTTTTAAGACCCAGATTTCTCTTGGTTCCACACGAGCCTGTTGCTCCTGCGTAGTGTGATTTACCAACCCCCGCAATGCAGAGTCATGAAACTGTAACTAAAGCCAATGTTCCAAAAGGCAACAAATTAAGTGCTAGAGTAACTGGTGTCTCATACCCTTTCCTTCTCTTACGGTGTCTTTATGTCATATTTGGTTGATAACTAATTAGAAGATATGAATTAAAATGTCTTTCCTCTCTAAGCAGTGCTTCTGTATGAATTCTAATCATTATGCAGCACAGAGCTCCAAACTTTGCCTCACATACAGCTGAATAAGGTTATGCTGTTATATCTAAGTCCTAATCCCTTTTCTGCATAAGTACAGATGTTTTTAACATATTTAAATTTGCCTTAGTTGTTTGAGTCCATAGAGAACTGATTGTACTTTCTGCTTTGTTTTGGGCAATTCCAAAAAATTAATATGCACTAAGCTGTTTCTCCAGATATGGCAGGCTTCTGTTAGTGGCCACAGTTACTAAGCAAATACAAAATACATCCCCCGGTGATGCAAAGACACCCCATGGTGTTTGCCACTGCCTGCTTTTACCTTGATATGCAGAGAGAGATGAGGCTTTGTCATGATTTAGGTTGCAAACAGCCATCTAACTCCTCTACATGTCTTATTCCCACTGATATGAACCCCTTCTCAGATGTGAAATCAATCCCATCTTGCCTGTACCTGATTATCAGTCTTGAGACTGCGTGAGGCAATCTGGTTGCCCTTCCTTAGGCAGTTGTGCTGAAGAGAGTAATGGCAATGCCATGTGTCACCTGGACATTGCCCTCTACCTATGCAGCACTGTGCCCCTCAAAGACATCTGCATATTTTATTAAAAATATATTTAACAAAAATAAACGAGAGAAAATGCAAAATCGCCTATATGATAGATATGGGCAGTCTACTTAACGTTCTTCTCTGATCATGCATAGGAAAGAATTTTCATTTATGTCCTCTTGTATTTCCTTTAAAGCAGAACTTTAACAATTATTTCTTGGCTCTACTGCACATTACAAATAACTTCCAAGCTAACTCTTTTTCCATTAAGGATTAGTTTTTTACTCCAACTATACCCAGCTTAAAATTTAAACACCAAAGTCAGATATTGTTTCTGCTACCTAATTAAGTGTAAAATGTTTTAAATGGAATAATGAAATAGCATCCTTAAGTGCTTTCTGTAGATCTTCTGGGATTCAAAGTCTTTATCACAACTACAAAATGGCTGTTCAAAAACTGTCACATAATAAATGCTCAAGACCAGTCACAGTGAACCGAACTGTCGCTTTTGCCATATTTGCAAAACTTTTCCTACATGTATGTGTTTGACTCCAGTAATATTGCTCCTGAAACTGTAGTTCGTTTTTGAAGTTGGCACAAGTTAGAAAGGCAACTGAACACATGCAAAGTTCTTAGAGCAGAGCTCTGGTCCTCGAAGTAATAGCAATATCACCTCAGGAAATCAACTTTTTTTCCTTCTCCATTGCTAGAGAACTGTCGTATTGAAATATCAACCAAGGAGAAGTTACTGCTTTCTAATTTTGCCGGCTACTGCACTTGTATACTGTCTTTTGTAACTCAGTACAGTTCTTTAACTCGGGGGGCAGGGAGAGAGAAGACTGCCCAGACTGAGCTGATAATTAGGTCTTTAATACTTTAATACCTTACCTGCCAACGCAGGAAAATGACGGACTACTGGGAAAAGGAGTGGAACACAGTCACCAGTTCTGCACGACTTCCCTCACCATCCATGGTCACTAGGAAAAAAAGAACAGATTTGGGTCTTTCTAAACAATTAATCATGTTTCACAAGCTCTTATTTACATTCTAAATGGATGTAATATGTACCTCATTGGGTTCTATGTAGTTTCATGCGTTTTTATTGCCACAAGCATTTTCTCCTGCCCTTTTTCCTGTCTCCTTGGTTCATGGAGTTTTGTTTTCAGGAGGAAAAAGTAGAAATGTGGGAAGAGTGAAAACATAAGTTCCATATAAAGTCTGGGTTTGGTCCTATTTTGCTGATCTGTCAAAACTGCCTGGCTTTCACAATTGATAACAATTCCTACATCTCACCTCTGCTCTGTCAGACAACCATGTGCATGACACCGATCTCAGCACCATGAGACGAATCCCTAACAATGTTACTTTATGGAAATGCTCTACTACCTACCAGGGTGTAAATAAAATCAGAATCTGGCCTACAGCTCACACTTTTCCAGGTATTTATTTTTATCTCATTTCAATTACAGGCTATTTTTTCCCCAGAACATTCCAAAAATTTTATTTTGGAATTGAAACTTTCCACGTTTGTATGAGTGGTTTTTTTAAGTGAGAAAAATCCATTTGGCTGCATTCTAGTTATATAAAACTAAAATAAAATCTTCACTGAATGAAAAAAAAATTTTTTCATGTATGCGTTTACTTCCACAGGCACCATAAAAATTAGTTTATTCCACGAAATTTAGCATGCAAAGAATATTCACTTAAGTTCAAACATTGCGACACAACTTAAAAATTTTGTGTGTAAAAGCGAGTTTGTTTACATGTCTTAAGAATATATTCCAAATTTAGGAAAAATAGGTACCCTTTCAATAATTAAAAAAAAAATACTGTGTCGTGTTTTCATTTTCTGATCTCTCTCCCCCCATTCCACTTTTTGTGGAAACACATGAGGATGGCGAAGAATTATTATCATTTTTTCTCAGAGGTCTTTTAAAGGATCGTTTCTAGTACTAGGTGGTTTTTATCCATTTTATTGGAAATAGGATCAGGTCCAAATTGTATTTTGCTTCCATGATGACTGACATGTGTGAGTTAACGCCTGGGGTTGGCTATTCTCTAAAAGCTGTATAAGTGCTATCGCGGTTGTATCTGTGGACTGTAACATCTGATTTGAATTCGTGAGACCTGTTATAAATTGGAAATATAAAAGAAGTTATATTAAAGTCTAATGAAGAACAAGAATCCCATCTGCTACCTGCAATCTAGTAATACCTGCATAACATAACAGAGGGGAAACAGTAACGTAAGCAATGAAGATGGAAACTTGTTTGTTTATTAAAACTTCAAATTTGTTTTGATCATTCCTTCTAAACCCTGCTGGTAAAAATCATGTTCCAAAGTGGCATCTTTCCAGATCTCTGTAGAGATCTTTGTGTTTTAACCCACTAAAAGTTTGGCAGAGCATCTATACTGCCATATTTTTCTTAAAGAGGAAAACTACTTAAATTCCCTAACAGCAGCCTATTTCGTATGCAACTTTGCTCACACATGAGACTCTTTTGAAGATGCCTGCTCTCTTATTTCTGTGGACTGTAAGACAAATTTAATTTAGGGTTATAAAGTTTTGTGTCATGAGAATTGCAGGGCCAAAATGGTATTACTTGAACATTTATACTACCTGTAACGATGCAAGATGTTCTTCATGATACTAAAGAACATATTTTTTCTCACTTGCCAATACTTTTCAGAACTGATTTTCCACAAACTTCCAACAAGAGATATTTCTGAGCTCAGACACAGGTAAAAATTCAACTCTCCAAAGTGACTACCAAGAGGCTGTGAATACTAGGGGTTTAGAACACAGTGGTATCCTTGGTAGTATGATCCTGGTATGCCCTGCCTAGGGATAATAGGTCATCATAATACACCTTTAAAGTGCATTTTTAAGATTTGTGGTGAAGGGAGGAGCAGGCAAGTTTTCGACTAATATCAGCAAGGCTGGTACTTCACAGTGTGCTGCCCCTAGTCCTGATCACTGGCCATCACTCACCGCAACAAGAAAAGGCACCATGGCCCAGAAAGCCTAACCAACCATTCACTGAATATTGGTAGTATAGTGAGGTGTCTGTCACTACTGACTGTAATTTTGCCTAGTATCTAATTCACCATGAAAATAATTTTTAATTCAGTTTTTATGAAACCTAGAGAGTAATGGAAGAAGTTTGGCACACTGGTCAGCTGTGGGTTGAGAGAAGTCCCAGGAAAGCATTAAACCTCTGTGTTTTTGTATAGGTAGCTACTATAAGTATGCCGTACTTTGCTGAGAATATAAATCCATGACAGTATCCAGCAGCCTGACACTTGCACTCAAAACTATTTTCATTGCGCAACGCCAAAGTGATCTCTATACATATTTCTGAACAGGACCAATGATCATATTTGATTTGCAGGAACAGCAAAACTCTAGTTGCAAGAAGGGTCGGACAGCACTCTCCAACGCCTCAGGCCAATGGGATCATAAACCCAGAACAGACTTGGAGTGCTGTTCACTAGCAAAGCTGTTTAAGCTGTTTAAAGTCAAGCTTGTCCCAGTATTCTCGGTCATCATTTCTGGTTATTTTCCCACATTTCTAAACATGCTGGAATAAGACTAACTGCCCATTTATTAATATTTCATGCTGCCTGTAATAATTCTGATCCTATAACACTAAACAGTCAGAAACTGAAAAAACACTGGCAAACGCTGTTGTTTTAAAATATACGTGGGTATATGTAACTGAAAACGACACACTTTTGGGTTAAACTCTAGTTACTCATCACGCCAGATGACAACCAGTGTTTTAATCTGAGAGTTTCCTGACATCTCATTTTCCTCTTACTATTTCCTCAGCTGTCCATGCCCATATACTCCAGGCATAAGTGGAAAAATCTGTCATACCACCAGAAATAGTTGCTTGCTAGTTATTTCCATAGACACTGAAGGCCAAGATATTAAAAAACTTATAAGAAAGACTAGTTTATAGGAACCCATTGATGCAAACTTTAGAGCTGTTCACATAAAAACTATGCACGTTCACAGGCAGGTGTTCATTGGTATCTATTAGGCATAAATTAAAAGGAGAAACAGTCTAGTGAGAATACTTACAGGATAGAAGCAGTCTCAGAAAACACTAGTGGAACAATGATACTGGGCCCTATTGCTTTTAGGTAACATGCTCAGTTGTGTCTTAGAAAAGACAGATTTGGACTTAACGAAGATCTTATATACTAAGTGCTTAAATCACTTTTGAAAGCCACGCTACCTTAAATTACTCAAAACTGAGAGGGAGAATCCTTTCTCATCTGTGGGCTTTATGGATTTGAGTTTGGGGTTTTGGTGACTTGGTTTTTTTGTTTGTTTGGGGGTTTTTTTGGGGTTTTTTTTGTTTGTTTTTTTTTTACGCTATCAGCATCCAAATTGCACTCTGAATATTGTCCAATCACATCATGTTGATGCACTATGCAAGACTTCACATATAATTACAGCTTAGTTTTTCTAAAAAAAACCAAAAACCCCAAACCAATCAAAGCATAAATGGGTTTGCTCTTTTCCAACTTGCAAGAAATTGCAAACTTGATGGTTTTTTAGGTCCTAGAGACTTCTAAGGAAAATGTTTGCAAAGAGGTCTCTTACTAGCATTTACACTATCAGAAAAGTAGATAGATAGAAAGCCATTGGCAACAAATTATCTTGGAATGATCACACAATAATTTCAGGATTAAGGGGAGTAGGTTCTGACCTCAATGCAAGAAAACCTACTGCACTAAATATTGTACAGTATAATATCAATGGCCCAGCTTACAAGAACAGAATGAAGAGAAGCATTTTCTTTGTGCATACCCAAATCCATCTGAGATCAGCTCACTGGGTGAGAACAAGGTCATATGACTAGATCTGAGCAGATTCACCACCATGTTCCTTGTCAAAGAGCATGAAAACACAGGGCGGAAGTCTGGCCTTTGGCTATCAGTTTTCATAGGCAGGATCAAGCATTCTCCATGTTTCTCAAACCAAAGGAAAAAGCAGCAAACAGGGAGGAAGGACTTGAAAGATTTCTTCTTTCCTTCTTTCTTTCTTCCTCTGAAGAGGGGAGGAATGAAACAGGAGCAGAAAGCTGCAATGAGATTACAGAGAAGAACACAAAAGCTGGGGTAACAAGATGTTAGACAGACAGACACAGATGACATCCACTCTGTAGACTTCAGGAAGAAAAAGAATTTTTTTAAAGTGCAGATTAAAAGCAGAATATCCTAATGAACTAAATATCTTCTGTTTTCCCTAGATACATCAAGCTCCTTTACTAAAGACATTTATAAACTGTTGATATTGGCCCCTTCTGACTGCCTCCATCATGCACCATAATCAAAGAATTCCTGCCTCTATATCACTGAAAAACATGCAATCAGCTAGAGCGTTTCCCTCAGCAAATGCATTTAAATGCCTCAGTGGTGCCACACACTGACTTCTACAACTGCCTTACACCCTGTAACTGCAGCAACAGGAAGAATACGCCTCTCCAGAGGTAGGAAGAGGAGGCAGCAGCAAAGCTGACTTGTTGCAGTTGCTGTCACTCACACAGATGAAAACTTTCTGCTCTGCTAATAGAAGTCTGAGTGTTTTACAAATAGCACAACAGATGCAGTGCGCACTGATGAAAACGATGTAGACAGTGATGCTGCAAAAACTCTTCAGGCAGAAACATGGTTGTCATGTACTGAACATCTCACACACTCATTGCCACGGCAATGATTTTAGGAACGTTTGGTGGAGCCTTAAGCTAAACTCCTGCTCCTTCTGAAGTATTCCTTGGAGCTTTCATTTCCAGATGGAGAAACAATAGAGCTGAGTTCATCATGTCATATTCAGGATGACATCTTCCACAATGAAACACCCCCTGTCACTGAAATACAGTGCCAAGCATTGGGTATGAGCCTAGTACATGAGGTGGAAATGGAAACCACAGCCTTCTGCTGCAGAGATGCAAGCCAAGAGTTGAGTCATCTCAAGACCTTCACATAAATCCTTGTACGCTGCTTTTTACATTAGAAAATTGATAAATTGATAAAAATATGTGCTGCTGGGACCAGGTCATTCAGGTGTCAGGACGGGAGTCGAGAGAACAACCACAGAAGTAGGTGTCCAGGCAGAGTTTCCTAAGGCACAGTATGCTCTTTATGCATTCCTGGAAGCATACAAGACCATAGCAAATCTTAATTAAAAAACAGAATACAAAATATAATTCAAGATTAAAAGTAAAAAATCAATACTGCCTGAAAGATAAATCAAGACCTTACCTTGGCAAAGAGGTTGGCAAAGGGACAACTGCTGAGAATTCATTCACAGCTGATCTGCCCTAGACGCATTATCTGATGCTACCTCATTCTTCTGACTCAAGGTCTGCCTCATTTGTTAGGTCCTGTCCTTTAATCTCCAAATACAATGGCAAAGTGATTGCCAGTAATTTTATGCCTTTCAGTGCCCAGGACAATGGGATTGCTCAACTACCTCAAAGAGCTAATACATACTTCATGATGAGAAAAGAACAGCCAAAGCAACCAAGGGAAGTTTGTTGGTTTTTTTTTTTTAAATTATTCTATAGCATCTCCAGCAGCATACAGAATTTTCAATACTGTATTTTTAAAGTGGCTGAGATTCTCTTAAAGTAAAAAAACGTGGCATATTAAGACAAAAAAATTCTCAGATGCTTTTCATCCAGTTAAAATATTCAAGGTTCATTCTGAACTCTGTTAGTCCACTGTGATTCAAAGTGTTAAATGCTTCATCAAATACTATCAGATAGAAGGATTTCAGCAGCAATCGGTGACTATGAAAGGGAAGTAATTGCAGCAGCATATAATCTCCCCAACTCTTAAAGAGGAACCTCAGTTTGACACTTGCTTGGCTTCCTGCAGGCAGCTGGTGTGTCTGGGATGCTTTATGCCTTTCAGATTGGTTAGAAACTGTATTATAGCTCACTATAATTAAAGTGGAGCCTTCTCACTGCAGCAAGGTCCAAAAAGAAAAGAGGACGTTTACAGAAAAAGAAATGAACTTGGACAGTCCTCTCCTCCACCTTTTCTTTGTTCGGTGTTAGATATTTGTGTATGTATGAAAACACATAGAAGTCCTGAATCCAGTTTCTTCTACTGCCTAAGCCAGGCACGAAGTTAGAATTCTGTATTTGCAACATTACTCTTTTCCTCTGGAATCGATCGCCATGTTACAAAGTCAAAGGTTTAGAACTGTTCTGTAGAAAAAAAATCAAGAGGAAAAAGGATCCAATCCTGTGTGTCACTAGATGTCGAGTGTAAGAGTAAAAGCCCTTGGAGTAACAACTGTGTAAAGTGTTTAGGGTTTTGGTAGTAAAATTCCAAGAACCAAAAGATCATTACAGAGAAACAAAAATCTTGTGCGAGAGGAAAATAATTCTTTCCAAACAAAAGATGGCCATTCTGCCAAGCATTGTTTTATACATATATATGACATACATGTGTACACACACATACACACACGCACGTGCATGCATACAAACACCCCCATAAACTGTATCCCAAATGATATTTCAGAATTATTTTCAATTTCATTTTAGAATGAAATTCTGATTAAACTCTGGCAAGGGAGAGGAATATGAGGAACTGCTACAGACTTTTCAATTGTGTGGAGCTGAGATTAAATTCCTTTCAGTGTTTGCTTAAGAAACAGCCCTGGCACTTGTAAGACCATATGGCATGCCAAATTAAAAAAAATACAGCAGGTTAAAATTTGATTGATATCGATTGAGTATATACAAAAACTCCCAATATAGTTGTATTTATGTAGGAGGGCATCTCTTGACTAAGAGACAAACGTAAGGTTGGCACCTTCATCATCACTCACCAGGAAATTAAAGGGACAGAAACTAACAACTGAAGCCTAGAATCCGAAAAGACTGGTCTTATAAAAGGTGCTGTAATGATCTTCTCAGTTCATGAGACTAACTGCTCAGTCTTCTGAGACTGAAGCTATGAAGCCACCACCAGCCAGGTGTGCATCCTATGACTGATAGGCAAACCCTCCCCTAACATCGGTCTGTGTTTCTATCCCAGGTAATTCTGAGTGCAATTGATATTATAGTACCTCGTATGGATAGTAACGGGAGAAACACCTGCTTCCTGCAATGGCCAGGTGATAGCACTTGAAGAATGCTTTATGCCAAAAATAGATAAAACATTGAAATAAAACCCTTTCTGCTATCAAACATTTTGGCAGTGTAATATAGAAGACACAGCCATTGTTGAACAAGAATTGAGGCTGCAACAAAGTGAGGAAGCCTCCTTTAGGGAGACTTCCTGTTAGGAAAAAGTTTTACCTGTGCTGAGACAGCTAACGACAAATTACTAAAAATTTGATTTAAGCAGAAACGCGTACCCATTCTCACTCAAACACTTTCCCCTTTGGCATATATTTTCCTGCAGGCTCAAGAGATGCCAGACAAACATCTGTCCAGATCTTTAACAATACATATAGTATAGTTAACATAAAGATAACTGGGACTTAAAACATGCAGTTAATATCTCAGACAGTGGGAAGTTTTCAGGACAGCAGGATTAGCATCTGACAGCGCAAAGACTTAAAATGACAAGACACTGTAATAAAATACTCTGTTAGAATAACAACTAACCTCTTGCAAAAGTGATTATGTGAATTATAAATTTAAAAAGATAGATGAAACTACTGCAAAAGGAAGGATTAAATGCTTCTGAAACCCTGCTTGTACTGCAACATGATTTCTTCGGAAGCATTGTGTAAATAGCAGAATGAGCTCAACTGTTTAAAATAAATGACTGCAGTGGCATGGACAACAATGAGAAGGGGATAATTAACCTGCTGACAACGCAGCAATAAATTAAAAAAAGCATTCAAATCAGCTCATTTAGAAACTGTAAACAGAGGACATGGCCTCAAGAGCATGCTGGAGGTTGTTATAGTTAGAGTCTTACATGAGCGATAGAAATACGATGTCTTCTGCCAAGAGGAGATAAGGATCACGGTTGTCTAATAAATAGCATGTCCAGACCCCAGGGGAAAGGAAAATGAAACCACTGTTCACAGAGAGCACTAAAAACTGATGCACAAACCTGCGGTGCACCTGCATCCGCAGATCTATCCACCATCCTTCCAAGAGATACGTGCAGGAATATAATGCTGGTCAACAATTTCTGAGCGACAGCTGTGGTAAAAAATAAGAACAAGTTTGTGTTCTTTGTTTTCCCTTTTGATTTCAAAAGCTGTAGAATATAATGCCATTAAAATCAAAAGCAAACCTCCTACTGATTTCAAAGCAAGCTTAGTTTCACCTAGTGATTTCATAACATACACACATAATGAAATAGGAAAATTCATTACTGTTTAATTATTCTTAGTCCTACAACTCCCCCAAGTATTAATTCTAGCCCATAGAAGTTTTGGCACCTTCGCTGTATTCACTGGGACAGCGAGCTTGAAGATTTATTTGCACCAGTGATGATCCAATCTAACCTTAATTAAAAGTGGTTAAAAATTAGTAATAGAACTAAAAAGACGTGTCCTGAGTATATTCTGCCAGATGAAGGGAAATGAACAGTACTATCAGAATCAGAATTGAAATAAAATCCTGTCTGTTTGCTCAGGTTTTACTGCAATGCACCTGCATTCTTGGTGATTTTTCATAGTTCCCCTCTTCTACCACCAACCTTGCGTTTTCATGTCTGGAAAGCAAATTACTTGTCCTTTGGGAGGAGCTCACCTTCTTTGTTGATGATATCCAAGATCATGCTCTGCTACACATAGAGGTTGCAAGACTTCGTTGGCTTGATCAACACTTAACACTTCCAGTGGAACGGCATACGCAACCTTTAACTGGAAGTCCTGTAAAAGGCAGAAATAAAACAACTCAGCGAATCCCGCAGGGACAGTGGATCAAGCCATTATCCACAGACCATCATGTACACCCTCTGTTAGCACAGCCCACTTGTACAGCTCTGCTTTTGACCACTGAACTGTGGCACCACAGAAAGAAGAGTGTCTTTTACCAAATCGTCGCCCACACAGTCCCTAGTACCAATATGAGAAACCCTAAAAGATGACTTAAATTATCATTGGAAAAACTTAGAAAAATGTACATGCACACAGTCATGTAGCTACAGGCTACATTTGTGATTTAGACGTTTATACTGTGAAATTGTAGTATTATGCAATATGATTTACAGTATGAAACTACTTAGATCTACATAATTAAAAAGCAAGTTTCTAGGTCTTTTTCTTCTTTTTTCTTAAACAATGACATTACAGAAGTGTCAGTAGTATCTTCTAAAGTGAAATTAAGATTTGTTTTTTCTCCACTTTAAATATGGGAATATTCAATAACAGATGAATGTACTTACTGTAGTTAATGTGTAACCCAGTCAAATTCTGCTTCTAAAAGATCACCTTGAACCCCAGCTCTACTAGGATTAAATCCCACTCAGCAGAAAACAAAATGGGGGGAAAAGTGAAGCAAAGAGCATTCAGACTTTAAAAAAAAAAAAAATTAAAAATAAAATTGAGAGACTGAAGAGTGAGAAAAAAGGAGGAGGGAGAAACAGCATTTTGCTGAAAAGTACAATACACTTACTCAACCTGAATTCTGTTATAGCTGATGCAGAGTCTCCTTTGCTGTATACAGGCTTTGCAGTGAGCCCAGCGAAACGTGGAGAGCGGGTTTAAACTAGTGTTTTAGGATTCATCCTCCCCAGCACATACTGGGGAANGGGAGAGAATAATTACCACAGAAAATAATAAAAAAAAAAAGATTCAAGAGCTTTAGATAGGCTTGCAAGTAATTCACAAAACCTCCGTTCCCGCTGTAGAGATCGCATCTGAGCACAAGTGTCTCAAGAATGACTTAAAACTCTGAGGATCACAATAAGGCTGGTATTCTTCCTTTCGTAAAATGCTGAAACCTGAAGCTAAAATGTTCAGTTCAAATCACAGGTATCGATGCCCGTTATGTCACTGCTTGTGACAAGGCAAAAGGAAGAAGTTAACTGAGACTCTACTATGTTCATTTTCAAAGTTTTGGTAAATTCTCTGTTATTCTTTACTTTGAAAGTGGACTGGCCTTCTGGACATGGACAGCAATGCTTCACAGAAGAGCAAGTGACATATTAAAAAGACCCTTAAAATTAAAACTTACAGTTATAAAAAATTTTTTGTGATCACTTTTGCACATAAACAGAGATGCTCCTGCTGTTATTCATAGCGCGCCTTAAGCAGTCCACAGACAGGCTTGTAATACCAATTACTAGTTTTTTCACTTGTACACCAAAACCACATGGATTTTAAACCATAAATCACTGTAAATCCAAAATCTCATATCCAAAGTGGGCATCATTCACTTTTCTTCCAGTCAATTATCTGTTTTCTCTAATATCTGTTTTTCCTGCTCTTTCTTCTGCTGCTCTGTGATACTTGTAAGTATAGGCTTATTCACACTCGAACTAGTTAAAATTACACCACATTTTAGATAGACAGATCAAATAATATGTGTTAAAAGAGTTCAGTCATCTAAATCCATAATGGGAGTGATCTCACATGGCCCAGATGACAGTGACGTTAAATAAGAACAGTGTCCAGGGACTGTGAACAGCGTGATGACAGATATTTGTCCACATAAATCACAAAGAAACAAAACCACACAGAACTTACGAGTATCTGGAAGAAAGAGAGTAAACGATTCATGGGGAGACACATCGCATTTGCAAGATCATGCTGCGGACAAACTTACTTCCAGTGACATTCGTGGAAACGTTGCTCTTGGCTTAACCTTAATCTGCACAGCGTGTTCATCTTTCTGCTCAGCCTGACACTAGACGCAAAGCCAAGACTCACCAATTATCTCACACAACAGGTGCTGAGATCTGATTGTCGACAGAGGCTTGGATCACAAATGCCGTGACCTTAGTATGGTCCTGGATTTACATAACCTAAGCATTTGCACAAACACGGTCCAGCTTGGGATATCTTGGAGTTCAGGAAGAAACAAGCCTTTCAACAAAAGGCAGCAAAGAGCAGTTTCCTAAACTGCACGTCAGCTGTTACGTGCGTGCTGGGCCCACGCCGGGGCAGGGTCGGCAGTGATTTGGGCACCCAGCTGCACTGGCACGGGCTGACAGCATCGTGCAGTTGCACGTGGGGAAGCAGAGGAAGGAGCCAATCCTTCCTGCCTCTGCCAGCACTGGGCACCCCGCACCGCAGCCTCTTTGACAGGCTCACCAAACGTGGCTGCACGTTCCCCACATCAGAGCTCCTCCACGGCTGGGTGAGGAATGCGGTGCAATCACAGAGTCATTTGGACATAGCCATTTTCACTGTATTTCACTTTCTGCACAGCTGCCCGCTCTCTGCTGAGGCATTTCAACACTCTTACGTTAACAGCTTTGGTCCGCTTGCTGTTCCCAAGGCAGGTATAAAAGGAGGAGCAAGGCTCATAGCTGTTGGCATCTTTTATCTCAGGACACCCGATACATTCCTCCCATAGGCAGACTTTCCATGCTCTAGCTACACCAAGTTTGTTAAGCTTTATAGCCAGGCTAAAAAGAGAAAGGAAAACTCTTTTTTCCCCAGGTATAATGTGGTGTGCAGCATTTGATCAAATAGTCTCTCCCTTCCTAAACGACCCTATACGCACATAGTGGGTGTGTGTTTAGTCGTTCCCGAGGGGAAGCCCTCACAAACTAACTCGCATGGGTCCAGCCCCACGCTGCGAGGCGGAAGAGAAGCTGCTGCTGGTGAGGCTCAGCATGCGGCGGGCTGTGGAAATGGCCAAGCCAGGGGCAGAAGCAGCTACTGCCTCCTGTCAGGCCATGAACCCCTGACAGAAATGAGCAGGAAGTTCTTTTTTCATCCACTGATAAATAATAACACTGCACCTACCAGTCCCTGTGTGCTGCTTAGGAGACAATAAGAAAATGAAACAAGAACCTATGTTCTACAAATAAAGCTCCATATGCACTATTTACTTTTTTTTCCCCCCTTCCAGAAATCTATTTTGAGCAATAGGAATTCCAGACATGTTTCTAATTGTTGTGTTTCCCATATAATACACATACGTGAAGGGGGAGATGAATTGCAATAATATAATAAATGGTCCATAGGAATGAATACACACATTACAGTTTTGTAGCTCTCCTGTGAATTGAATGGATTCCAGTAAGCTTTTTTTAAAAACCAATAGCATGATCAGAGTGGAAAACAATACATGCCCTGGACGATTTAAACGTACTTCTGAAATATTAACATTACTCCAAATGCTTCCTTCTCCCGACTGTTTTTCCTTAGTGAGCAGATTTGGATCAGGTGGATTACCTGGTTTAGCTGAGATTTCACTTCAAGCTGTTGTCAGCAGGAAAAGTGGAAAATGCACAGGACGACATTATTACACAAAAGAAGTGCTGAGGCCATAACACCCACTCATTGTAATGGTCCATTAGTGCCGAAACATTACCCACTTCTGATGGCAATCAGACTGTACCTGCTAATTACTCGTACATATAGGTGTCACGTTGGCTTTTGCTACTTGATTTAATTAGATGTATACACAGCGCGTTTGAAGGGATTGTCAGAGGAAAACAGGAAAGGAGTAGATAAAACTAACAGACTAACAAGAGTTTGTAAATGTCTTTTTATTCTGTTATAACTCCCACTAGTGTCACACAATTTTTGTATGTGTGTGTGAGATATACGTATCAGAGTTGTCAAAAGAGGAGAGGGACAAAAGAAAAAACAAAGAATGGTTTAATGCATTAAAAAGGAGAAAAAAGAAACAACAGGATCAAGAAATAATAGCTTTAATTTCACTGTATTGTGCCAATTATGTCCGTTTTCTTCCCTTCACAGGGAATCATTCATGGCTGTAAAAGTCTGGTGAATACTCCTATCTTTATATCACGGAGAATCCATAAGACACAGCATCACCGCCTCAATTTCACACACGTCCTGATTCATCAGATGAAAAGAACAAACCATTAAAAAAGTGTGAATCCTACCACGATAAGAAAATATCGCAGGACCTCTAACGCTCCAATTGTCATAGCTGCAACAGCTGCTGCTGACTGCTTACATTTTCAACAGAAAAGGACAATAAAAAGGGAGTTTTATGTGGCTTAGGTGCAGTTTCCATTTTAGATTTAGGCATGAAGGCTTTTCAGCTCTTTCTTATCTATTTGGAAATGGTATGTCCTAAAGACTGGCAGTTTTCGTTGGAATACAATGCAGGCCAAGGCTATGTTTCCAAAGTGCCATAATACCATGCTGACAGTAAAGCCGTGCAGAAACGGTAATGTTAAATACAGCTTACTGCAAACACAGGAGGAGATATTTTTGGATTTTATTATCTATACCTGTGAGGATTTCTACCAGAAAACTACTGCTAGGAAAAGACAAAAAAACTGCTGATATATCACAGCACTAGAATTGTGTTAGTTTATGAAACGTGTTTGGTAACCATGGGTACTAAACAGCTTCATAAGGACTTCACATAATCTACGAACTATAAATAGATTTGGAAACAAAGTAGGAGCTTAATTGCAGTATCCATGGGTCAAGAAGCACAATATTCTTTGTAACATAATTCACTTCTATGTGTTCCAACAAGCATTTTTAAGGTATTTATGGCAATACCATCATCTCCTTTTTTTGTGTGTATTTCTTCTTTTCTAGCCTACCCTCCCCATCTCTTGTGACTCAATCAAGCTGAGCCTGGGTGATAATAAACAGGGGAGTAATCGTAAGTTCTCAGTCAATGTATTTAAATTTTAGAAGAACGAGTGCAGAATAAGGTGTACTAGCTAACGCTGAGAAAAATTAACCGTGTGAAAGATGCACGGAGTATCAGTCAAGAAGTTGAGAGAATCTACTGCTAAAACACAACTATAAGTATTTCTTCAATGTTATAACTGCTTTAAAAAAAAAAAAAAAAAAAGTAGAAGAACTTCATATCTCCTGAGGACAAATGGATAAATGTAGTAGACAGTTCCCTACCTGAACTGTGGAGGACTCAACATGCAGGTAATTCTGTTAATCAAACAATTTAAGTCATGGTCTAAACCAATTTAAAACAACGCTAACAATAAATTAGGTTCAGGATCGCACCTTCTGAAGGGAGCTTAGAAATTCATGATAATACAGAGAACTCAGCTTCAGCAGAATAGGGACTGTTATAATTATAACTTCTATTCATATTTTAGCATCGTCCTTCATCACCCACACCTCTCCTTTCAGTGTCTGTACTTTGAGAGGAAAAAACACTTGTAGATTTTTGGGGAGATTTTTCTAGTGTAGAAAGAAAAAAAAGCAGCAGTTTGTTTCAAGATTACCCAGACACCTCACCATGAAAACGTTTCGGTCTCACAAGCTGAATTTGTTGTCAACTTCGTGAATATTTCCAATGAGCTGCTTACATTTTAGTGACTTACTCATATCTTTATTCCGCCTTCTTTCATTGCAGCATTGGCAAAAGCTATACGCCTGTATGTTTTCTATAAATGAACTCTCATCCAATCACCAGTAACAATTTTAAGAAGTGCTTCAAATCTGAACTAGCCAGCCTAATAGGGCCCATGGCATAATATTCAAACTCCGCTGAGAATCAAAGTAATAATGCAGTGGGACTTCAACCACAAGCCACAGTTGAAGCTAGTATAATTCATCATCTGTTAATCAAATCACTCTGGGCTCCAAGGCTGTGGCTAGGCTGGGTGAAATAACTGGCAGCAACGCTCGCAGTGAAGACAAAGGCTGGGAGCATACCAAGCCAAATCCAAGCAAACGCTCCAGCAGTTTTTCTCTGTCAAACTAATTCATGGGTGCTCAGTTTTTAATGGGAAAGTCTTAATGAATTTAACACAAATGGCCCTTTTTCTGAAGGCTAACTAGCATATGGATTTATACTTACATAGCTGGAGCTAATTATAGATTTTTTTTTTTTTTCATGCTTTTTGGCTACTCTTATCGTTAAAGTGGAAAAATATGTACAATGCAACATTAAGGCAAAGAAATGTTTTTCTCATCCAAGCAAAAAAAGTCTCAGTTATTAGATTTCGCATTTTAAAATAAAAGTCACCAGTAATCTTTGCCAACACTGGTTGGCCACCATCAGCTGCTTAGCTGAGGACTAAGCATTTTAATTGCCTAAAAAGGATTTTCATTACTTACCTATGAGTATTTAAAATGTTTAAATTGTTGAGGGCTTACTTGCACTCTACACACGGAGATAGACCGGAGGACGCCCCAGGGAGCTCAGGGGACCCAAGTTACTCACTGGGGCTCTCCGACCTCAGCACATCAGCACCCAGCCCAGCTGGCAGGTCTGCAGAGATCCCCCAGCCGAACCCGCAAAGCAATACACGCCTGCTGGGCAGGCCTCTGCTGAGGGAGAGCGGTGCTTTGCAAGAAGAGACACAGCATGAGATCTGAGCTAAAGGAAAAGGCCAGGAGGACTGCTGCTATCCCACTCTGGATGTGACCGGGTCATTCCCCAGCAGTCTTAGTGCCTTCCCTTATGTGCCTGGGACTGCATTTTGGATCATTTGCCAGAAATTATTTTTTTCATGTGTGAATATCTTTGTGATCATAAAAAGAAAACTTATGAGAACAAAGGTGTTAAAACAAAACTTACCTTTTCCTTAATTTATTCCAAAGTTGTGCTTGACTTCATATGCATTGGTAGGCCTCCTCATGGTCAAGCTCAACATTCGAGCCAATACTGTGGTCTAGTTAAGTTTCAGGAGCGAAGCCCAGCGTATAGAGTGTTCTTACTTGCATACCTTTCAGCAGAAAGGCATCCATTTAGGTACGAATTAAGTTACACTAGAAAAGAATTTAAAAGCTTTACCGTGTTTTGTTTTTTTAGTATTCCCTAGAGAAAGAAATCCATGCCAATTATCCCACTAGATAGTACTTTCTTCAGTGAGGGTTAGAATTTTAATGCAACTGTAAATTAGGCTTTCCTTGCGGAAGGCAAGGAAACGTCATTAATTAGTATCATTTGCAGATGTGGCCACCCACCAAAATGGTTGGCTGCCAAGCACTTTGCTTCTCACAAGTCAAAAAGTCAAAGTCTCTTCACAAAGCATGAAGATGACCAAATGTTTGGCGACTTATAAACAGTAAAGTAAACCAGGCTATAACTTACATACATAACGTGCCTGTCAATGTAAGGGACATATGTGTACCTACCTGATGGCGAGTGTATATTCGTCCATGAGGAGGGATACAAGATCCTTTTTATCCTTGTGTTAGTAATTCCCTTTTTGGACATTAATTCTAAGAATTATCAGCTCCCATGAATGCCAGAGGAAACAAAGTGCAGTAGAAATGAATACCTCTTCTGTTCAAGCCATTTTCTTTTCTTCAGAAACTACACTGAAATCTTTTTGTTTTACCCTGGCTGAAATAAAGCCTAGAATTTTTATTAGTTGCTAAAATGAAGTAAATGATTTTGCTCTTTCTCAGCTTCTCCAAGTAGGTCAGATCACAAAAAGAAAAAACAAGAGCAATTTACTTCATCTAAACATGAAGTATAGGACAGAAATGGCAATTATACAAAGAATATGTGGTGATTCACATATTAGACCTGCAATAGGTTAAGATGAAAAATAGGGCACCATTATCATCACTTACATTGAAAGAGCTCTACTTCCTGGAAGAAAATTTATAGAGAGAATAAGAGAATATTTTAAGAAATATTTGAAACAAATATGCACTAATTACAGGAGAAGGAGATTGTAAATTCTTAAATACTTTTTTCCTAAGTCTGTATTGCTAATAATATCCAAACACTCCAGTTATTTCTCTAGCATGAACGTATTTAGGTCTCACAATAAACCAAGAATGCTCCCAACTTACAATTTCCTCAGCATCTTTGAAGGCTTAAAAGAAATTCTGAAAATCCTGTGAAAGTCCACTATGGAATATATATCTCAACGTGGCCTTACCAAGCAAGCCAGCTATTGGAGACACTGAAACCTCGTTCTTCAACAGCAGTAAATATTCCTCTGTGCAGTCCTGCAAATGCATATAGTAGTCAATATAGAACAAAGTCATTAAGAATCAGAGATTAAGAAAAAGTTAATTTGCATCTATTAAGTGAGGTCATTTCTTTGATCAGCATTATCTAACGGAAAGGGCATTTGAAAGTAAAAGGTTTAGGGCTAACACCTGGGCCAAATTGCTCTCTGTCAGATTTAGCGGGACATTTAAAGAAACTCACAAAATAACATGATTCATCTTCCTATCAAACCCTGGCTTGTTTTTCCTTGCCTGAGGTTAGGCTGACGTGCATCTCCTACCACCATCTCCCACTGACTTATGCACCAGTGTAGTCTTCCTGTGAAATTCAGTGTTGGAAAAAAGTCCATCCAGCCCCCATGTTCACCCCCTCCCACACGGCTACGGATGCTCTGTATTTTAATATTTATGTTAGCTTTACAGCACACATGACCTTACAAAAGACAATAAGCATACTGATTTTCCACCTCCGCATCCCCATCAAAAGATCCAATTCCTTCTTTCCATTATTAGAAACAAAACCAGTACTCTGAAATTTTATATTTTATGGGAAATAAGCTGACCAGCTCTTTTTTAAAACCAAACTGTTTTGAATTCAGATTTAGGGTTTCAATATTTTGAGGTACCTGATCTTTCATTTTGTGGATGAGAAAAAAAAAAAAAAGACCTATATTGGTTTTATTAGTTTTATTAAAAACTAAACTTATAAAACTAAAAATTAGTTTTATTTTTCATACTTTTTCTCTCCCTCCCCCACCTTGAAGTTGCCCAAAGGAATTCTTAGTGTTTTCTGTGCACAGAGTAGGAGAAAGAGGAGACAAGACATTGTGGATGTTGCTACTGCAGCCTCTTTGATTTGATGGGCCACATCACTACTCCATGCCTCAGAACACCATTCCTTATACAACAACATTCAATATTTGCAAAGTGCTTAGGGCCTTCTGCTAAAGGATGTTCAAAGAAGAAACCAGGGCACGCGGGTTTTGGCCAGACCTTCGGTGACTCCTAGGAAGAAGGTGATAATCTGTTAGGTAAGAAGATAGCATGTTATAAGGACATTAGATAGCCCTCCCTGCACGTAACTACCGTGACTTTTGTTAGACAATGGCCTCCTCGTAGCCTTATATGCCTAGCTCTCAACCAACCACAAAATTTGGTTTTTAAACCTGATTTAAAACTTTTGCAGGTATTGCAAAAGTCAAAGCAATACAGACGTTTACTCGGATCTGTTGTTAATACTGTTCAAGTAGCAAGAGCAGTTAGTAACTGCAGATTTTAAGGTTAACTTCAAAACGTGAATTACTATGAAATCTAAACATTGTTTAAAAGGAAATACATAGCATACAGGTAGCCAAGGAAGCACAGCTTCCAGTATAGTATCAGGACAATCTGCATTTCACAGAACTACGCTAACATGGAACTGCAAAATGAAAGCAAAGACATTCTTCTCTTAGTTCTTCCTTGGACAGACCTTCGACTAGTTACACACAAGACAGTAAACTGCGTGGAAGCTTTAGGTTTTCCATTAAAATTCAAGCTTGGAAAGAGCTTTCTCTTCCACATTATCATCCTTAAGGTCTGTTTTATCTTTTCCAAGGGACAAGCACAAATTCCACCACTGCTCTATTAACTTCTGGCTGCAAGGATGAATAACTCAAAGGCTGAAGCTGCCTACTGTTACTGTGGTTACCAAAGTTTCCTACCCACTGAATTATGCTCCAGTCCAGATATTTCAAGCTTCTGTTACTGGTAATTGTGTTTTCTGTCCTTTTTGCTGTTATTCAAACACAGAAGTATTCTGTACCTTTAGAAGAGTCTTTGACTACCATCCTCTGGCCAGTGTCCCAGGATGCACCCCCTCCTCATCTGCTATTCATTTCAGGTACTTTCATTTACTCCATCCTACTCCATAATTCCAAACCCTACAGAAAAAAAATGGTTCTTGGAGTGGAAGGAAATGAGTTACCAAGCAGAGGACATGGAGTGTCTTCCAGCCACACATCCCCAAGGGCGCTTGTCTACCCTGCAGGAACTACCTAACAGAGCAGTCTGATATACTGAACAGGCACAGATTAACCGTACAAAACCTACTTCGTAGGGCTAGTGATTTAAAGAAGCACCACACACCCTGAAACACAGGTGATCAACTCAGGAATGGGCACATTTATTCCTCCTGCTTCTAGAAAGCTGTTTGGTGAACAATAATATCAGCAGCAGGACAGCGCTGCTTCTCTGCACTGTTTCGATAATAAACCAGGCCATTTTTTTACAGAATTCAAATTGGCAGCTTTAATCCAGAGTAAATGTGTGGTTGGTCCAAATGACAAAGTAGTTATTGACGCAAAACCGTACAATAAGATCATTCCTATGTTACATTTCTACCTGGATCGTAGTGAAACTAGTAGAGACTTTGATGATATCAAATGGCATCTTCGATATTGTATACGCTTTGCAATTGCTCACTTTCTAAAAATGCTCTGTTAATCCCACTAGGAGACACACACAAATATTTATCTAATCTAAAGTTCTGCAACCTGCTGAGATAAAAAAGTTTGAAGAGCAGTTCTTTGCCTGCATTCCCCCTTGCAATTTTTCTCCACTGTGCATATACACTGAAGCATTTTCTTTGGTTCCTTTAAATTTAGCAACAATGGTACTGAGCTTTTAAAGTGAAACAGACCTTTGACTTTTGACAGGATTTGATTAAA
Organism: Sula dactylatra; assembly: GCA_013389905.1. NCBI lineage: Eukaryota > Metazoa > Chordata > Aves > Suliformes > Sulidae > Sula > Sula dactylatra. The sequence goes on along the minus strand of WEKW01017625.1, from coordinate 3,409 downwards.
TCCATTTTACATGTATTTAATTTTAAAATAACTGCCCTTGGGGCAGGGGGTGGGGGAAGGCAAGAATAGCTGAAGAATCAACGAGTGACCTAGGGCATTAATCAAACTCAAACTGGGGGGTGGGGGTTTATAAAGACTAAGGAGTTACTAAACACCAATTTGCAAGTTCTAATGTAAGACTGAAGCTAAGAAAATAGCTTTAAATTTTTCTAATATTCATATCCTTGGGCAATTGCAAAATTCAGAAGCTAATTTACTAGGTACCCCTTTTTAAATTACTAGGATGTTTTCAAGGATAAAATGTTGATCCTTTTGCATATTTTCCAGGAAAACTTTCAAATCTTGGGAGGGACTTCCCTGAAAATTACTTTTCATTGACTTTGTCTTCCACGTTTTATTGGGCTTCTGTTATAAGGCTATGTCAAGTTCAGATAAGGAGAGTGTCATGGAAACAGTCTAGGGATACAAAATGCTGTTTATCAGTTTATCAGTTAATTAAGCCATTAGAACCGTGCAAATAATTCATTTTTTCCACGGGGATGCAAAATTTAGAAAATAAAATTCCTTGTAAAACAAACATAGAAATATTTTATGTAATTTTTATTTTTTATTTTTCCTCTTAAAGCAATATTTTTTATGTTTAAATTTAAGGTTTTAAACCCACTAGATTTTGTTTAAGTGTTTTGCTTAAATTAATTCAAAGGGAAGTTGCTTGACCTTAGGTTTTTTTAATCTGGTAGGGCTGAAATAATTTTAACTGCCTTAATGCAAAAACCTATGTAGATTAGGTTTAGTAGAATAAGCAGTGCTCAGGAAAGTGTGTTTCTGGGTTGGCAACAGGAACAAAAAACAGAAATGCCAATAATTTTGGAGCTTCATAAGGAATTCATTTTCACCACAGAACTGGAGATCACTGAAAACAGAAGTAAATCAGGGAACTGCTGAAGTCCTCTGTTTCCAGGACAGCTGTTGCAATACCAAATGAACCTAGGTGAAAAACTCCCAGGAAATTTTCATTTTATGAGTTAGGGCCTTCAGGGTTCATGTTACATCTCAATTAATGAGGTCTATGTATTGTGATAGAAGATTGGCCTCTTTTTCCCTTCTGTTGACTGACCACGCAGACAGTTTTCATCAACAGAAAACTATCGAGAAATGAGCACGTCAACATTTTTAGGAACATATCACAGAACATCCAGGAGCTTCAGAGTCCCTGCCTACTACCCGGAACATCAAAGAAAGCCATTCTCAGGCAGAGAGAGATGAGAAGCCTCTTCAGTGACAATGCTGCTGCCCATCTGCCGAGCAACAATCAGATCTATTTATGGCATCACAGAACAGGCCCCCCAAATCACCACGACTTTGAAAACCTTTGCCCTAGTGAATTTCTCTAAGCCTGACCTTTCACATGATATGCTGTTAGATTTTTGTTGTGATGTTAAAACAACGCTATCATTTCCCTTGAATAACTTACACTGTAATTTGCAAAACCAAGATGATGGGCAACAGACACAAAGACTGGTCCAAGGCACTAAAAGCAGTTGATTAACTGAGCGGTTACAGAAAACTCCTGTATAACAATTGTTGTGCAAACGCAAAGGGATGTTTGAGGATTTCTAAACTACAAAGGCAATGAAGCACAAGACGAAGGGAGATCTGATTTGGAAAATTACGTGGCTGTCGGTATGCTGAAAGATGATGAGTTCAGGAGGTGCTCACCCCATCTGCCCTCCAGCCCTTTGGAAGATATAAAAAACTATAAATTTAAAAAATGACACAGAAGAATTGCAAGACTCAACAGCAGTACAAAGAACTGGACAGACCAAACCCGCCTTTCCCAAATTTTCCTAATAAAGTGCGATTAGATGGTCACTGTATTCAACAAATAACTGTCTAATGAAAACTAACATTTTGTGATATCATATCTGCCACTGTATATTATTTCACTGTTGCTAAACCACGGTGTTTAAGGTGACACATTAGCAGCAGACTGATTTAATTTCTGTTTAAAGGGAAAATATAGAATTTTAATTCCATTTACTTTTGCAGTGCCTTTTTAGCTCAGCTCTGACAGAAAGGAAGTCAGACATTTGGATAAATGAGCTAGGTTGATTGAATATTGATAAGCCAATTTTTAATTTATCAAGGTTATCTAGAGGTGCTAACCCAATGCTGCATACTAACAAGAAATATCAACACACTAAGTGATGTGTGCAGTGAAATATTCCTTTGGGAAAACAGCTCTGGATGGACTGGGACTATTAAAATTA
>WEKW01017622.1:486-14633 GCA_013389905.1 Sula dactylatra | reverse complement strand
TCAGTTGCTGACTGGGGCTAAACCACAACAATACCTCATAACATTTAATCACAGTGAGCATAAGCAATGATTTCCACTGAAAAGAACTCTCATGGATTTGCCAGTATTGCAAACAATATAATTAAGCCTGTGCCTAAATGATCTGTTCAGCAGGCCTGGTCCTATGATTGCATGTAAGTGCTTTACTGAATCAAAGCCATGCTGCTGGCACATTTAGGTATCAACCTATCTCAGGAATCAGCAAGGCATGGTTACTAAGAGAAACATTTACTACCCAAAAGTTATATGGATTATTACAGAAAGTGTAAATATGGAAAGACAGTCGTAGCTTACAACTGAGATTTCACTCCTGGTGAACAGCTCCCATTAGCGCATTTCACCTTACAGGGAAACTGCTACTTTACATATGGACTATACACATGCCACAAATTTCATACAGAAATAAAGTAAACACAAACAGAGGAAGACCATATGCACACATTGCAAACCATTTGCCCTAGTCTGGTTGCCTTAATGCTTAGCTGATCTTTGCCTGGGCCTGACAGAAAAATATCTCTCTTTCTCTATTATTTACCTATTTACAAATTTATATAATTTACTTATTTATTATGTATTTTTATATATAGTACAATACATATTAGTAATGATTACTATATTAATAAAATATCAGTAATGTACAATAAATATGATTGTTAGATATTATTAAACATATATTTACACTTATATAAATATATTCATATAATTACATAATATTTAGCTATTGAAAAACTAAAGCTGTTAGAATTCATAGCCAGTACTATCGGAAGTACGGGAATGTTTAATGTTAGTAAGGTACAGCATTTCTGTATTCAGCCTCAATTTTCTGCTTTTGAAATGATCTGACAAAAAAAAAATATGCCAGCTGCAGCTTATGGCAAAAGTATAGCAGCTGCATCTAGTCAGTCAGAAAGTAATCTGGAACCTAAAACCCAAGCAATTAAAAATAGAGCATGGAATAAATATGTCTACAAACCTCTCGAGTTTGAATAGGATATTCCTATTTGGTAAAATACAAAAAAGTGAAACCAGACAACGTCTTGGCTCTATTAATGAGCTCTATTTTCACTGACATCATCTTTGTCTAGCTGCAAACATTACACAAGGCAATATAATTTCAAGGTGTTATGTTAACATGACTAAGATGCTTCACTTCCCTCAGCATCCTATCCTCTAACTATTCTCCTTATTTTCCTCCCAGAAGAAGGTCTCGTTATCAGGACTCTGGAGGGGATGTAGCATGTACAAATGTGCTAACATTTCAGCAAGTGTATCAGCCTGAGAGATCTCATCTGAAACAGTAATTGTGAATTAAACCCCTAATCTTGGCTAAAAATAAATAGGGTGTAGGCAACCCTGTTACTGGAATGAAATTCAAGGCAAAACTGCCAAACTATTCTGCGTTTATTCCTCTTGTCCCAGGCTCTTCTCTATTCTATTTGCTTTTTTAGTTTGCATGTAAGACACTGCTTCTCACTGGATATTACTAGATATAGATTTCACAATATAATGGGTTCAGTATGTGATCAAAACAAAAGTTTGATTTTGTGGAAGTCTGTTCACAAACCAGATGCTGTTAAAATAACCTGGAGCCTGGTGCCTAATGAACACAAAGCTTTAAGGCAACAGTCTCCACTCCCCCTCATTCAAGTACCTCTAATAATTCCAGCTAGTGTGCCACCTGGTGTCACCTTCACCTTCCCGCTACTTTGCTCACAACTGTCTCCTTGAGTTTTCTCTTCTGGCCACGCTCCCTCTTCCAAGTCACTTAGCTCTTCAGCAGTCTTAACTCTTAAGTGTGGAGCCTATGGTCTAGGGAAGTTCATACATCCCCCAGCAGCCGTGTGTGGGTGCCAGTAGCGATCCCTAGTCTCTGTGCTGCTGCTGGGTACTGCTGAGGATATTTTTGCATGAAAGAATGCATTAGCCATTTCTAAGCTGAGGGACAAAAAGGAGAGAAGAAGGGAAAGCAACATTTACATAACATGGAAAACTTCAGCTTTTTAATTCTATTGTAAAGTCAGCATTTCCCATGGGGGCAGAAAAAAGTGCTATTTTTCTCCAGAAAGTTCTCTGGAGTTTCTTTGTATGGAGTTCCTACGCATGCCCACCTTGTACTCAGCACTTCGTACAGATTTTGAAAGTAACCACCAAACACGCCTCCTAAGTAAGTTCACTTTTCATTTTCATTGAATTATTCTCTAAAGATAGGATTCAGGGGACACACTGTTTGTTCACTGAGGAAAAAGGCAGTATTAGGACTCTTTGACACATCTGTAAGTATTGGGTGACAAATACCCTAACAGGCCAACCTGCCAGAAGCAGATGAGCTGGGACAGCGGTCAGATCACTTTGCAGTGGTTTTAATACCGGTATTATTTATACAAGTCCAATATTTACCTGAACCCTATCCTTGCCTCTGGAGTGGAAGGTCTTTCTCCCTCTTGTCAAATCCATATTATCCTGCCCTGCTCATGCCCTCTCGCTTTTCTAATTTGGCAGAAGCAGACAGATACAAACTCCCCGTATTTTTTCAACACATCTTTTTCCCCTTACAGATAGATCTGCACAAATAAATAAAAGATCTGTTGACCAGCTTCTACCACAGCCTCAGCCTAATTGTAATCATTCACAACACTTCCCCCTGGCAATAAGCCTCCAACTTTCTTTTTTTACTGAAGTGGCAAGCTGTTTTAGCAAGCTGTGTTAGTTACCCAATGTAATGCCCAAAGATTCTGATATCTAGAGGAGGATAAAAGAGGGACGAGTAGCAAAATACTAAAGAATTAATGCAGCACACACAGAAGAGCTTACAAAAACCTCAAAACCTTAGACCGCAAACAGAGCACGCTATACTTCCAAAATCAACAAGCTAATTGCAGTGGCCAAAGGCTTCTCCCTCTGATTTTGCAAAACACAGTGTGTTTTGTAAACAACAGTAGTGTTTCCTTGTTTAGAAAAGGTTGCCTTAGTTTTTTTAAAACTCCCATCCTTAAACTTGTGTGCTCTGGGAACAGATGGCAAACCACGTATCATAAAACCCAAGAATTTTAGACAGAAGAGAGATGAAAAATAAGTTCTCTCCTTCAAAAACAGGACTCCTGAAGCTACTGCTCGTTATATAAGCTAGTCCAACAGGGTCTCAAAAAAAATCAGCTATCTCCTGAGAATTACATTTAAAAACGGGACAACATGAAATATCAAAAAGACCTCAGCCACCTCTCTGTCAGTGCTTACTTCTGTAGCTGTCTCTGAGTTTTAGGGACACTGGTTTCAATGTTCTATAATCACTGAAGTCTGGCTCATCCCAGAAGCAGAGTGACCATCAGATTTTTATTTTTTTTAAATTTTTTTCTGCGTCTCAGAGGGAGCCATTTTATTTCTCTTATAGACATGTAGATAAGGAATGTAATGGATATGCAACACTGCAGGGCATGCATGGAAAAAAGGACCATTGCCTATTGCTCTCCATCAAAGTAGTGATAGTCCCAAGATCTCTTGTGCCAAGCAACCTACTGTGAGCAGACCCAGTTTGTTTTATGAGAGGAAAGCCACTCCTCTAGCAGACTCAAATCTCATCTTGTTTCTCTAAGACATGTTTAGGAAGATTATCTCATCTGAAAGGAGCTTTTGAAATGTTACTGACTGCCTGAACTGAGCAGGAGAAGGAAGAGAGCGACTGAACGTGTGTCAGAGATGCAGAACTTACACAGGGGAACTTCCCTCCAGCCTCCCACACCTGCACAATTGACCCCAGGCTGGTCTGACTTCCAGGAGCAGGAAGGCACTGAATGGGCCAGCACGGGAAGGCCATCCGAAGGGGCTGTGTCCCCACATTTCAGGGCAGCATGCACTCCAAAATAATTTTGTATCATATCCCATGAATAGAATAATTGCATGTGAATAGGACAACCGTGGACATTTCATTGCAGGGGAGTAAAATGTAGACCATAACAAGGTTTCATATTAAATGCATGGCAACAAAACAAAGCCAGTATTTATGTTCTCTATTTCAAACACGAAGACAATTTTACTTCATATTTTGCTGGGCCACCTAAGCAGCAGGCCCTGTCTTGCTTCCTGAGTACTGATGCCTTTCTGTAGCACAGCATGCATTTTTCAGAGGAACTGATTCAGAACAGCTAGACTGTAAGTATATTATAACTGTATAGACTCCTGCAAACATTTAAATTGCAGTGTTTTGATGGTGATGAATTGGTTTAGTATGAATTTATACAAAGTACAGACAAGAATGAATTATTTGGATGAATCTTTTGCGCACGAGACTTTATCTGGACTGATAATATCTTCAATAATTTTGTTATATTATATTGAAGAAAACTGAAATATTTGAAGACTCAGATAAATGAAGTATTAAAAACAGTTGAACTTTCTTCTTCCAATTATTTGCCGTATTGAGAGAGCGGATTTTTATAATAGAATTGGATGTAATTAAATCCATAAAATGAGAAATTGAAATGAATTAAAACCACTGATTTTTCTTCTGAAAATTTTGTCTTGACTTCTCTCTGACTTCTTTCACTACCTTTAGCAGGATCACTAAGTACCATATTCAGAAGGCAGCTGGCTTCTCCAAAGCAAAAGAAATTGGTTTTTGTACTAGCATGGCAGTACAGTAGCAAAACTGCAATTTTTATTTCCTCTATTCTGTTTAATGCTGTTGGAGGAGGGAGACATTTGAATGAATGTGTCTTTGTGTATGTGTGTGTGTTCTGTCCACATCCACATATTTTCAGGTTAATAAGACTGTACAAAGAATAACTGGGCCTATGGCAGATTTTATGGATAATTTTTAATATGCACACATTTTTAGATATGTTTCATTTTTTAGCAAGGTTTTGCACTGAAGCTCCTTATTTTTGTCCAGAATACAGACTGGAGAATTGAGACTCTTGTCTCAGTTTCTCACATACGACCTTAGGAAAGTCACTTGGCCTTTCTGAGAATTATTATAAAGTAATACAAATGATGCAATTATAAAACTTACATAATTAACTTCTGTAAGGCAATTCAAATCAAATGTAAAGGGTAAAGCAGAAGAGTAATTGATTTTGACATTACAAGCAGTTTTTACCGGATGTTTTTACCCTATATGTCAGTACTTTAAAAGAGCAAATTTAATTTCTGCTGCCTATATACAAGAAACTTTTGTTCTCCATAGTTGTCCATGAGAGTCAGTATTCACCCCACCATTGCTGGGATGCCGTAACTGTTGACTACTGCAACTAAGCACTATGAAATATTATCACCAAGCTCATTTTTCCAGCTCTCCCCATACTAAAATGAACTTTATTTAATATGCAGTGCTTCACACACATATGAACAACAGAAGGCAAGTAAGCCACGTAAAACTTATTTCAGGTTAAGAACAGCAACATACAAAACAAAACCTTTAGATGAAAGTCCCTTATAAGATGACAGAAAGCAAGATGCAAGAAATGTCTGACAAGCTGAATGTGACGTGGAAGGCCTGCATACTCTGATGATTCACTGATGACTGGAGAACAAGTGAAATGCCCTTAAAAATTAAGAGCAAATTCTGAGCAATACAGAAGAACAGACTGCAATAGAAAAATGAAACTCTGATCTCTGGCCTGTTTTGAGGAGAGAGAAGCAGCAGAGGGAGATGGCAGCAATCCAAAGTAATTAGGGTTTAGAAAGAGATTTGAATATGCTTGTTAAATATACTGAGGAAATGCCCTGTTAAAGATTCCATACCTTCACCGCTATAGTTAGATAACAAAATATTCAGCAACACCAAAGCTAGAATTGAAAAGGTACTGCAACATAGAAAAAAAGTGAACTAAGATTAGAAAAAGCAGGTTTCCTAATAACATAAAGTAATTAATGAAGAAAAAAAAGACTTCACAAGTCACACGGGTAAATGCACATAAGAAACTTCCCCTGGAAGCTGCAAACTTAAATGTCTTTGGGCCACTGGTGATTTGATTCATTCAAGCACCTGGAGTTTTGCTGCAGTATGAAGCGCAGGAATAGTACATGATTTATCTATGGTAATTAAAAAATGTATACAATGATTTATAATGGAACAGTTGGATTATCTACAGTGAGAAGAAAGGCAAAATACACAAGACAGTATAAGAAGGCTGTTAAGTGAAGCCAGTAAAGATAAGAACAGTTATCTTGGATGCTAGGGACATCTAAGATCTTGTTTACATGCCAGTGGTGTAATATTTGGTATTTTTGTGAATGAAGTAGATATATTGCATGACAATCAGAAAACAAACCAGAAAAATGCAAAGTTGCTTTGAAAAAAATAATTGTGCCAATGCATTCAATGGTATTGTGCCTTATGGAAAATATTGGTGATTCTGAGCTTGTCCAACTACTTGGAAGGACTTGTTAAGGAAGTCCTGTGTCTTTGGTCTGGAAGAGACCAAACAATGAGTGACACTGGAAATACACTTCTGGAAGAGGCCTTCCAGTTAAAGCCTGGCTCCTCCTTCTGGATCCTTCATATTCTGATTCATAAAACTTGGTAAAAAATTATAGAAGAAGTGAAAAAGTAACAAGGAATTTTGTGTTAATCCTAAATCAACTCTGTTTTACTTTGACTTCATATCTTGGTAGCAGCTGTACAGAACAACATGAACAAATGTATTTTTGCTTCTTATTTATTTATATGATAAAACAGTAGACAGCCTGCCTGGAACCTCCTGGGAGACCATGAACTAGAGCAGCAGGTAGAATGCTTGAACAGGAAGAAACGGGGCAGAGGGGGAATGGAATTAACACTGATCTGCTTCTGAAGAACAAAGGAGAACTTCTGAGAAGTTTGGATAAACTGTATTTGTGGTCAAAGCTTTCTGGGATTAAGAAAGTTTTCAAATCATATAAAATTAATAAGTCAGTAACACCTTTAAGACAAAACTCCCAAGTTTCATGCTCGTGTAGCCCCTTTGCTATAGGATACATGACACACTGCTGTAGGAGGACAACGTGTAGCCAGGAAGAGTTCCATTTTAGGCAGAGTGCTGAGTGTAACATACTGCCCTCTCACCATAAGCGCTGTAGGCCAACAGAAGCAACAGTTTACAGAATCCACAAGTCACCAAGATTATATCTGCGAATTATCCCTCAAGATTCGGTGAGTCTTGGAGAGCACACGGAAACTTTGGAAGCATTCACATTGTTCCAACTTCAGGCACCTAAGTTAGCTAACTACACAAACTAACTAAATCTCCGCTTGTGATTTAAACTCCTGTGGGCAATTCAGAGCACCTGCAACAGCAGCATGCTTTGAATTACTCTGTGGCAGCACTCTCATCTTTTTCCACTGACCATAGACTGGGCCTAGGGAGGTTAAACATGTAGCCAGCCTAGCTAGCTGAGGTCCCAAACTTGGGAGGGGCTCATCTCCCTGCATTCAGTGCACTCACATTGCTGGAAATGGACCTGCTGGTGACTGCAGCAGAGCTTGGCTCTGCTTGGCTCCATCTTGCCCTAATGCTGCCCTTGGCTGCATCTGGGAACCTGCCTACAACAGGGTATGGCTGGGTAAACAGTGTGGGAGGGGACCATGCCATGCTCCCTAGCACTATGTATGCAACAATGATGCCAGCGTAAGGGAATTTATCTGCTCGGAATCACTAGCTGGCCCAAAGCCACTTCATGCTGAGTGCGAACAAAAAACTGATCACAGCACAGTGAAAATCCATTAATATAATCACTGCACCTTAGGTACCTGAAAGAATGCCCCTGACATCTCAAACCTATTAATTTACTTGAACTCTGAAGAGGAGGAAATCACTGTTGAATATGATTAAAGCTTACTGCCAAGAAGGAGAAATTATTTTCTGAAAGTTAGGGAAGATAAAAAAAAAGTCCCTTGTTTTTCCTAGCAGCTATAAGATTCCAAAACTGCTGCTTGCACTGAAAATAAGCAAAAATTTGCTGAAAGGACTCAGGAGGGTGCTCTGCTATTCAGTTATGCACAGAAATAAAGAAATCATCTTTCATTTAAGCACTGAAACAGAAATCCAGGAGGTGAGAGCAGCAGTCAGACTATCTAAGAAGGAAGGAAGTGAAGGGAATTGTCCAGTTTCAGCATCTTCCTCCCTTTGACTGATCTTTGCTTGCTTAAAGAGCTGTTTTCTCTTCATGACTGAAAGGCTAGTAAAAAGTCCTATGACCTATTCAGTCAGTGAGCTAAGGAGCTAAAAGGTACTGTATGGACTGTGCAAGGTATCTAATGCCTGATCTGCAGTGACAATACTTGTCACTGGGCTTTGTCTTTGTATTGTACTGCTACTTTTCTAATTAAGTGTGACAGAGTCATTTTCTTCTCTCAGTCACTCCCCAAACTGCAATGAGCTACTGCCTGAACTGTCTCCATTTGTACAGCTATGATGCCATGCTGTCTGTAATGCTCTCTTGTCCGTTTTAATACATTAAGCCATCTGCCAACAGAGCATGAATAACAAGATTCAGTCCATCTCTAATATGAGTGTAGTGCTCTTCTGTGCCGTTTCCACTCATTTGATTAGCTTGCCTTTCATTTCTGTTCAGGATGGGAAAAAGATAATATTTTCACTTTGCTATTTTCTGCAAGCACAAACATATATATTATTTCAAAATTCAGCCTAATCTAAGCATAATCTCTTTTATTTACTTCAGCTAAGTATGACACAGGAAAGGCTGTGCCACCTACTGAGCAGCAAACTGGTACACAGTGCATTTGAATAAATTGTACAGGTAACCCTATGTCTTTCACTTGAGACACATGGCTGATGTACTAACTCCACTTGGCAAGTCCATATTCCAGGGCCCAATACACTATTCTATGCCTGTTATTCCAACCAAAATTACAAGAGGAGCTGAACAACATTCAGCAGAGAAATAAATTACATTATTGGGCAGGTTTACAGTACAGCTATAGGAAGGATCCTAGGAAAGACTATTGGAAACAACACCCACACACGCACTGTGGGTTAATCCACAGTAGTTTACCCTATTTTAATAAATGACCCTGAATCTGCCCAAACAGGTTCTGGATCTAGAGAAGCACTAACAATAGTACTAAGACAAAATGTTAAGCTGATCATTCAGAGCAGCAAAACCTGAACAACCCAATTATCAGGATTCTGAAGGTGAAGCATTTTCTCTGAGTGGGAATCCCAGTGCAAATGGCTGGGTGCTTCCACCGGGATGCCTTTGTAAACTGCTGCCCTGGTGAACATCTGAACTCCATGCAAATGAAGATACCTGTTCACCAACTTCAGTGCCATACACAAACTGACATTTTGGGACAAATTATGTCACTGCCTCCCTTTGCAGCTTTTCCTAAAGCATCTGTGCATTTAATATCCAGGATCAGCATCCAATTTCATTTTGATTTTGTTACCTGAAGTATCTTAGACATTTCTTTGTTCTTACTTGAAAATTCAGGTGCCATGCTGAAATCCGGATACCATATTGTTTTGGGAGACTAGATACGGAATCTGATTCTTATTTACACTATGGTCTCTTGGCAGTGCAAAGAGGATAAATTACACCTTCATCCATGGGAAAACTCTTTGCACTTCCAGAGCAATTTAAATGTATCTTAGTATGAATAAGAATCAGAACCTGTGAGACATTTCTGATAGAGATTCTGCTGGAAAACTGTGCTATGCTGTCCTAGCTGCTTGGACACGCTATTTTCACATTTTCTGCTGCTTGTATGTCAGGACAGTCTACCGTGAATATGAGACATACATTGGCTTCTTCACAGTAAAGAAAACTTAATTTTCTGCTTCAGAAAACAGAATTGTTGGTTCAGAAGGTCATCAAATACCAGTCTCTCCTATGGAGAGAAAACACTGAAAGGGAGTTTTGTAAAGGAAAACTCTCATTTACCATTAGATCCTAACAAGCTGAATTTTGGTGGTATTTTTGAGAGAAGATGGAGAAAGTACAGAAGGCAGATCTATAACTCTGCAAAAAGACTAGTGTTACTTTTTTGCAGAAATATTTATGTATTTATTTATTCCACCCTGCACTGTTATAGTAGTTGCAGCTGAGAATTCTTCAAAACTTTAAGAATGACTATAAGAAATATTTAATAAGGCAATTTGTATTTTGAAGCTACGATTAAAGAAAATGACTATTATAACCCTATATGCATGTTTTTAACTATCATTAAAGAGAAAAGAGAATTTTTTCTTACACTATTTCAGACATTGAAATGTGCAAGACAATTAACTCAAAACTGGCTTTATAAGCATAGAATTTTAATGAGAAATCTAATGTAAACCAATATCCTAAACAAGTATAGAAATCAACACTACAAATTCTGTTCATGTTGGTCTTGCAAAAAATAATCTGTTCTCTTTATCTTCATGTAAATTATAAGAGATGGGTATGAATCACATAAGACTGATCTTTTCCAGAATTTATCTAGTTCTCTATTTCCAGCAAAGAATTGCCCATGGGTAACACTGTAATCACAGGATCACAGGACGGTAGGGGTTGGAAGGGACCTCTGGAGATCAGCTTGTCCAACCCCCCTGCTTGAGCAGGCACACCCAGAGCAGGGTGCACAGGGCCACATCCAGGCGGGTTTTGAATGTCTCCAGGGAAGGAGACTCCACAACCTCTCTGGGCAGCCTGTTCCAGTGCTCTGCCACCCTCACAGTAAAGGAGCTTTTTCTCATATTCAGGTGGAACTTCCTGTGTTCCAGTTTGTGCCCATTGTCCCTTGTCCTGTCGTTGGGCACCACTGAAAAGAGTCTGGCCCCATCCTCTTGACACCCAGCCTTCAGATATTTATAAGCATTGACAAGGTCCCCCCTCAGCCTTCTCTTCTCCAGGCTAAACAAAGCCAGGTCTCTCAGCTTGTCCTCAGAAGAGAGGTGCTCCAGTCCCCTGATCATCTTCGCAGCTCTCCGCTGGACTCTCTCCAGTAGTTCCCTGTCTTTCTTGAACTGCGGAGCCCAGAACTGGACACGATACTCCAGGTGTGGCCTCTCTAGGGCGGAGTAGAGGGGGAGGATAACCTCCCTCGACCTGCTGGACACACTCCGTTTAATGCACCCCAGGACACCGTTGGCCTTCTCGGCCACAAGGGCACAGTGCTGGCTCATGATCAGCCTGCTGTCCACCAGCACTCCCAGGGCCTTCTCAACAAAGCCGCTTTCCAGCAGGTCAGCCCCCAACCTGTACTGGTGCATGGGGTTGTTCCTCCCCAGGGGCAGGACCTTACATTTGCTTTTGCTGAATGTTATCAGGTTGCCCTCGGCTCAGCTCTCCAGCCTGTCCAGGTCTCACTGAATGGCAGCACAGCCTTCTGGTGTATCAACACTAGGAGTCTTCACAGCATCTAACTGAAATCATCTATCTTAGGGCTACAAACCATCCTTTGGAATTGCGTATCTCTCTCCTTGACTATGCGAAAAACTTAAGCTCTTTGTAACCTACCTAAATGGTGAGAGCATCCCTCCTATTATCAAAGCAATAGACTGATTTGTGCTGAGGCCCATGCTATTTATTAGTAGTATTACTGAAAGTACTAAATAGTTTAGAGCTGGACACATAAAAGTTTTGACACATCAATCTCATACTTCAGATATTCTGAACTTGCATGTTGCTGTTTCCACTGTACAGACATATGAATTTCCAAAAAGCCTTATTTTCCACCAGCAGGGGTTCCCCAGATGACTAAAAAAGTGCTCTGAGGAATGTGTTGTCACCTGTAACATGACTGCATTAAAGTATAAGATACTTCAGGCTTAAGAAGATTCAAAACTGAATTTTTTTTTTGTTTGTTTGTTGTTGTAGTAGTGGGGCTTGTTTCTTGTTTTCCTTCAGCTTCAAGATTTGTTTTGGTGTGGACAGGAAAAAGACAATGCCACACAGTAAACTAAGCAGCTCAACCAATTCAAACACTGCTCCAAAATACAGGACAAAGCTCTCGTTTCTGTTTCATTTGGACTGATGGCCACACCTTTCTCAGAGCTGCTCCATACTGTGTTAAAATAAACAAACAAAACTAAACACTGTAATACGGGAATGACTTTGATTATTTAGATCTCTGGGGTGTGCTTTATTCAGATTCTTTTCCTCTGTGAGCCAGTGGATGTATACATTTCATTCTGGAAGGTGGAACTGCTTCAACAGATAAGCATAACAGATGCTAAGCTCAGACAATGAAAGCATAAGTCACATGGATTATAAAATAGTGATTTTTGCAAGGCTTGTAAGTGGACTACCCTTAGGAGATTTTCAAAGGAGGAAGGTATTACTATTCTATAACTACCCCTCTGCTAAAAAGCATGCCCTACTCAAAACTTTTTTATACTATTTATTGAATTGAAATAGAGACTGAACACAGAAAATAGAAGCACAAGTGGAGTCTGTCAAAATCAAAGGTGATCAGTATAAGAAGGTAACTTCAGATTTGGGCGGGGTGGGGGGGGCAAGGCCTAACTCTCAAGCATCCTAGCACCCTGTAGAAAACATAATGCTAACCTAGCCCTCCATGCTCCCTGTGGATGAGTGTTTAAGATGGCTTGCTGGGTTGACTCCTAACTCATCAGCATTTCTGCAGAAATAGCCCAAATAAAACCAGATTTTTTTATATCTTCCTGATCAATTATCCTTTAAATTTAATTGAAAGAAATTCAGCAGGTCAAATGCCAAGTTTCAACATACCTCTTTGAGTTATTGTTAACGAATGGAAATTGAAGTCATTTCCTTCTGGTTATATACTTCCATGAATATACATCCTTAAATAATACTTATTTACTTAATAAAGCAAGTCTTAGCAGAACAAATTCTTCACCAGTACTCACAGAGGAACATTTCAGCACTGTTCTTGCTCTACCATGACCCTATGTAATTATAAATTGGAATGGCCACCTAATCAATGACATCAAACCGAGAAAGATTTCTAGGTTCTTTATAATATATAAAAGCAGATACCCAAGATTTTGCTGAATTTTTAGTATTATCCATAGTAAAGAATAAAATTTCATCACCACAGGTCTAACTTAAATTTCTTGTAAGGCAATAAAGCAGTACATAAATCGGAGCCTCTCCCTCAACTGGGAGAACTTCCTTTTCTGAATGTTTAAACTTAAAGAAATCTAAAAGCCAAATTACCCCTGAAAGCCTGTAGTGCTTGTAGAAGAACAGATTAATATATCTCAGAATGAATACATTAGCAATGATGTCACAGAATGCTTGCATCAGGTCTTCCTGCAACATTTCATGGTATATTAAATAATTGTTCCAAAGAGCAAAGCAGAAATGTAGAAATATATTTCCAGAAAGCTAGAAATAATGCACATAAGTCTGTATTAGATGTGCACTGTTGTGCATTTTAAAAGTTCAATGGATTCTGGAAGCACCACACACTAAACATAGTACATTCACTGTACCTCAAATAGTTTAAATAGAAATAAAAATGGAAATCAAAGGTATGAGTCGAAAACCACAAAACTTACTACATTTGAGCATGTAATCCAGCATGGGTTTCGGCGTGCACAGGACATTGATTGAAGCATCTGCAAAGCACAGTGGGGATGAAAATGGCAGTGGAAGATGTGCAAAGGCAATTCTGCCCCAGAACAACTTATGCACACAGAAAGGCTGCATGTGTTTCATTCATTTGTAATAACTTAAGTAACTATTGGTTAATAACTTCACTGACTAGTTATTGCTCCACTGGATTTACTGAATCCCAATGAAGTCTGCCAGTACATAACTCTGAAAGTTTGTGTCCCTACCATCAAGAGAAATAAATATACCTCAAATGGCGGTCTTTTCTCTGACCACTAAAAGAGGGACAAGGAAGGACCTGTATTGTTCCTAAGCGTAGGTCCTAGCTAGCCCTACCTTGAATCAGGTAACATTGTATCTGAGCAAATCTACTGTATGTTTGATCATTTCTAGACATAAACTGTATATTAAACCACATACTGATTCTGGGCATACATTGATTAACTTGATTAACATACTGTTGACACTTGGTTATAAAAGGGAAACATGAGGAAATAAAACAAACAAAAACCAAACACCACCACCCCCAAACAAAAAACTCAAGACCTAAACTACACATAATGATGTAAGGAAGCTCTGGAGGCAAGAGC
>WEKW01017621.1:0-19279 GCA_013389905.1 Sula dactylatra | reverse complement strand
GTTTGATCCCTATATATGATCTTGCATCATTAAAGTATTGCTCACACCTTGCCAGCATGACTGAGGAACAAATCTGTAATTTAAATGCTGACCTGCTTAAATACAGAGGTATAAATATACTAGTTACAAATATACTACTTAGTGGTTTTGCTTTGAGTCAGTAATACACAATGTGCTTGCAATCATAAAACAACACAATTTTTAAGAATGCCTTATCATGAAGTAACCTTCAGCTTGCAAAACACTTATGAAGACTTAACTCATTTAAATTAGCATATATTGGAACAAGTTGCTCAGATATTTGCTTTCAAAAGTTTTCATACTAACGCTAAATAAAATCAGCTGAAATCTAGGCCTTATTATATTTTACTTTAATTTATGCACATACAAATAATATACAGTTAAAACAAACATTGCAATTGACTGTATAAAAATTCAAGCCAAAGCTGTAAAATACAGGAATCTGCACTTCAAATGATTTAATTTTTTTTTAATCTTAGGTGCCAGTAAAATAATTTAACAGGGGAATTAGCTCAGTAAAATTAAAATTACGCTATTTATTCTCCCAGTGCCAGGTTACTCAGGCAAACCGACATCCTGGGGTTGCATGGACAAACGTTTATTAGATTTGGCACAGGCAGATTCCAGGTTAATTATTGCAACAGTTTATGTCATTTTGAATATCATTCCCTCTACAAATTCCCCCCATACATAAGTCAGTCAACTGCTGATTTGCTCATCTCACAAGATAAATTTAGAGAGCAAATTTCTCTGGATTCAAAGTAATCCACTGACATCACTGTTCCATAATATCCCCTCAGTGCTGATCAGTATCTCTAATGCACCTTGATTTCTGAATGATACCAATTCTGATTTCCAATCCTTATATCTCTTTTAAAAACAATTTCCCTCTATATGCCACCAAAATGCTTTCCAGTCATTGAAGTGAGATTAGGGGCACTGTACAGTTGGTCCTTATGTTTTAGCTATTCTGTGTATAAATTAAAGTCTCCCACATTATGCAAGAATAATTATGTGCAAAAACAATTTTGTAAATTCATCAGCAAAGGATGTGCTTAGGATCTAAATTGCATTTTACCTCAAAGCATTTGCCTCTGAAAAGAACAAACCTCAAACTGCCTTTAACAACAGCAATTCCTATAAAGTTTCCCAGTGACACATGAGAGATTGACTATCCTGTTTTTCCTTTCCTACTTAAAAGATCAAAGTTTGTTAGGGAGGCTAAATTTGCTAGACAAGTTCTTGGCTTTGCAAAGGAAGATTTGGAGACTTCAATGTTTGGTTCACTAAAGGAATACGCAGTAATAATAAAACTCTTTGCACACATTATTCAAAGCTAGAAAAGCTACCATCTGACAGGGAGCCAATTTTTTATATTCTTTGTCCTTATTTTTCTCTGTGACAGGAAGGGAAACAGTCATTAGTGAAAGTTTTGGTAGCTTTGTAAACAAGATTTTTATCCTCCCAGAATTTCATTCAGGTCTCCTATGCATTGATACAAAGAGCATCACTGAGTCATCAGGGAGGAATATCCATCCATCACTACTGACCAATCCCCAGTACATGCCAGTGACCAGAAGATGGAAGGCTCTGCATCCTATACCCAATTCCTCAAAGCCACCTAGTCACCTGAAAACAGAAGTACTTCATCAATCAGACTATGGACCACCTCTGCTGAAAAGGCTGTGATTGCACTCTCTTTACCTTTCATTTATAGAGTATGCATTGCTGCTTTTTAGTGCCTTTCACTGAGATATGACAAGACCCCACACAGAGCTGGTAAAAAGCTTTAAATGAACAAGAACAGCAAGATTTGCAGTATCCCTAGGGGTCAAAAATCTTCGTATGATCCTTCTTCTGCCCTTTAGTGTGAAAGCTCTGACATCTTGACAGCTTTAATAGATACCCAAGAGGCAGAACAAAAAAAGAAGGTCTTCGTAGTCCATCTTGTCTTAGAATGCTGAGGGATATTAAAACAGTGAAGCAGTAATACTTTAATACTTGGGGCCAAGGGAAATAGGTAACAAGACAGTGCTTTAAAGTAAAATAGTGGTGTATAGGCAGTGACACAAGAAAAACACAAAGAAATTCAGTTAGCAATAGCCCTGCCCATCTCAAGTTCCTATCACAGAAAAAATCAAATGCTTTGATTTATAATTTTAAAGGTTAAATCTCAGTTATAGCTCTCGGGCTTTGATTACCTACTGAATTTCACATATTCCACAATGCACTTCTGAATTTTACTTCATCTATAAAATAGGTCTTATAATTGGCCTATTGTCAATACATAGCTTCATAAACATTCTAGATAAAGCACATAAAACCAGAAACAGAGAATACAGAAAATAAAAATCCTGTCCTGTATAAACAGGCATTATCCACAGTTAACAATGATAAATATATAAGTAACACCATCTATCTTTAATCACAAACTACTTTAGAAAAATGATGGCCTAGCGCTACTGTAATTAAATTAATGAGTTTAGCAATTGAGTTCAAGGGGACCAGACTCTGCCTTTTCACAGTGCAAGATATTGAAGGATCGGTTTAACCACCAGTAAACGGACCACCTCTGCAAAGAAACGTGATCATTGCTTTACAGATGACATTAACTCTAGGACTTCAGAACAGGAAGGAAATGATTTTTCACAGGTGACTAAAACAAGACATGCAATTCATTCTGTGAGCCCTATCATTAATTAAAAAAAAAAAAAAGCTAACAAAAAAATTCCCCATTCTCATGTCTTTTTCCCTCCACCCCCAGACCTATAGAGAGAGTTAAAGATATAGATGAGACAGGAGGTTACTCACCGTCGAGGAGTCACTGCTTCCGGTCTCAAGCGTAGCTCCCTCAGCACAGGTGGGTGGGTGGGTAGAAAGTTGACTAGCCCTGCCCCCATCTATGACATCACACTCTACCTCATAAAAGGTAGTGAAAGTGCTCTGAACTCCAGTCTGATTTCCGAGAGATACAGAAAAGAGATAGTGAGAGAGAGAGCAAGAGAAATATTGTGCCGTAGCGTAGAGGTGAGGAGAGAGGAAAACGTGTGCTGAAGGAGCTATGCTTGGTCAAGGAAACAGGGACTCTTCCACGATGAGTAACCCCGCTGTCTGGCGGTTCCTGTCACTTGCTCCCATAGCACAGGTTAAGCATGCAAGCCGTACAGGGTTTGTTGATTGGGAAAGGGGAAAAAATTTGGCACCTTTAGATGAAAACCAGAGGGGATAGAACACTCTATCTCCATTAAAAGCTGATTGACATCAGATCAGGCATGAATTTGATTAATAGACTTCTGAGTAGCATTATTTTGCATATGGTTTTTGAACAGCTGAACTGCTCAAAAACATAATCACTGACGCAAGCACCTGAAATTCCAGTGTCTACAACTGGAATTACACTTGTGTCCAGTGGTGCTGAATAAATATTACACAATCCAGCCCTCTGGGCTGACCTTTGAATAGAGTAAGCCAGAGGGTAGGCCACCTACACCACTGTATGAAGGAGGTCAGGAAAGAATTATGTTTTTCTCACATTGAAAAAGAGAACTGACAAACTGTGCTGAAAGAACAAGTGAGGGAAGTATAAAAGTTCTGGGCATACATTTATTTACAGAGCACACTTTAAAGTTCCAGAAAATATCAACAAAATTGCAAAGAGGTGATGCTTTTAAAGACCATACATTTTTAGACAATGACAACCTTACAGGCTGAAGCACATTTTTTCAAAAAACTTCCCATGAACTGAAACTGGAAGGCTTAAAATGGGATATTCATTCTAATTTATGGTAAATGAAATTTTTATCATCCAAATTCTGGAAAAGCAGGTTCAAGAGTAAACATAATTGCATATATTATCCACTGGGATTTTCTTAATAACCTAGCTGTATACCAAAATTGAAAAAAATAGTATATGCTGCTAAACCTAACTCCATTAAATAAAACTGCTCAGAGAATGGGGGACAATTCAGTGCCAGTAAAGAGTGCTAGCATAAGATCCTGCCTTTTGAAAGATGAAAAAATGAATGCTCCTTAAATCTCTTTTAAGAGTACGTATTATAAGCACACAGAGTTAATATTGACGTTCTCCCTTAGGCTTTTTGTTGCTACGAGGATCATGTAAATTTTAATCTAATCATGATTATTTTTTTGGTCTTAGTAATGATTAATGAGTATTCCCTGCTCTGTTTGTGTGCTCTTTGTTTTTCTCTCCTTTCCTTCTATTGAAAACAGAGTGTGACTAATGTCTACTACCAGTCACTTCACCTAACAACAGAAGTCAAGCATTTTTCTTCTTAACCTTCAAACTTTTATCATAATCTAACCCTGCAGTATCTGCAGATGGTACTTTAAACCAGTATATTTGTAGATTTAAAAACTCAACAAATCAGCTAGTCCAGTTGAGTAAATGAAGAGCTATTGTGACTGTTAGAGATGATATATAACTTCAGGAACACAATGCAAAACTAGGCTGCATCTAAGTAATGCAAAGTAATGATAGTGCTGTGAATTTCAGTTGATAATTGAATTAAACATATGTCTGTCTGATTTCTCACTACATCATCTTGATTTCAAACTATTTACATGTATGAAGATAGAGAGGAGTAAAAACACCTCCGGTTCCCTCTACTGCATCTATTCCTTATTACCATGTATGTTTACTAGTCTGCCAAAGAGAAAAGAAAAACTGAACTTTTAAAGGTTTTTATGGTAAAAAGTACCAAGTAGAATTCAGTTAATTCATAACTTAGGTAACCTATGACTTGACTATTGCACCACAGTTGTTTTTGCCAAATAAAGTAGGAATAGATTTCGAACTCCTGTGACTACCAGACCTTATGAAGCCTAAGCAAGCGTGCTCATTCTGATAAAGAGAAGGATGCTCAGAGGATATATCCTTAAATATGAGAAATATTACATTTGCAGTAGCAGTTCTAAGATCTCCTGCAAAGAAATAAGTTGTCTTTCATTGGAATAGAAACATACACAAGTAGCACAATTAAATTCTGGAAGACTGAGTATGGCCAAGAATATTCTTCAGTAAGAACACAAGATGAGAAATATGGAGAAATACGGTAGATTCCATCATGATAATGTGATAAAAACAGTTCAATAAATTAGGTAGCAGATAATACCCCAGATGGTATTTTGGGGCTAGCACTGCTCAAATCTGAAATCTTGTTTTGACCTGCTTAGTATGATAACTGTAGTTGATAAAAAGAAAATTAAGGGAAGAGCAAAAAAGATAAGACTGATTTCTGAACATATACTAGAACATGTTACTTGCTAAACAGTGAACAAAAGCAGAGAAAGAATATACCTAACTGAAAACATCTCAAAAATGTATATACATTCAAGAAAGGAGGGAAATATTCCAAGTGTTCCAAGGAATACAACTAAGATTAATTAAATGAATCCATGGAAATGCAAAGAGGCAGTAAATGAAGACTTCAAAATATTTTCTTAAGGGACATATGTTAAGCCTAACAGCATAGGAAAACTATGTGAATGCAGATCAAGTCACTGATTTAAACACTTGCACCCAGGCACTAGAAATCAGGTTAAAAAAAGGGTCCATGTTCTGTTTGACATCAAAGATCTGTCAGAAAAAACACCAAAGTGCTTGCTTTCTTGCTTTAAAAGACGCACAGATGACGGGGAATGGGCAAGCACCACTGAGGTACCAGTGGCTGCTGTCTATAAAGTTTGAGTACAGCAAGACTGTGAAAAGCTGAGGAGTACCAACCGCGCAGAAACATTATATGTACTACTGGTATACCTACAGAAGGTAAAAATGGATATATTTTAAGAAGTTGAAAAAACAGCTTGAAAAGGCCATGTAAAAATGGGAAACTCACACATACCATAAAAGTTGAGACCTTAACGCGGACACGCCTCTGACCTGTTGCTGTAGTGGATCAGCTTGACGGATGAATGGAAAACACTTTTTTGTTCATTATCTGTCATAGCTAAAGAATGATGAAATATGTAACATCCCATCTGAGATTGAGTAAAGCTGTAACTTCTCTAATTTTTTGACAATGGGAACGTTGAATCTAGTTGCAGATATAAAAAAGGAGGAAAATATTTCCGCGGTCTTTTGGATTGGATATTGATGCTCTAATCCAGATTTAGAGAGCTCTAGTTTGGCCTTTGATGAGATCTAGGACAAATCACTTGTATTTTTTGTCTCATTTTCTGGTGATACTATTACCTACCTGGTAACCTAATTCACGAGGTATTTTGATGATGCGTTAGTCAAAATTAGAAAGAATTGAAGTCAAAAGAAAGCATTTGAGAATATCTAACAGTAAGAGGTTAGAACTGATTTTTCTGATACTGGATAGTTTTTTCCTTTGACTCCATATTAATGCCTTGAATACATTATACAAAACAAACCCCTTTTGTTGATGCCAGCTGCTTATCAGTTATGTAAGATTAATGATGTGATGTGAGAAGAGACCTATTTTTCCTTTGCTCCTATGAGGTTTATAAATAATAATAGTAATAGTAATAATAATATGTTAAAAGTGTGGAAGAAAATATTTCAGAGGGTAAAGATATAAGGTAAGTTTTAACTTTCCTCACTCAGTTTGATCTCTTCCTAAAGGCTATTATGACCTCCTACATTTAATGGAAATACATTCCTATTGTGAGTTTTACTAAATACTTTGTTGTAAGTTGTTTTGTTCAGTACTTGCAATTGAATCTGCTCAGGCTGGGAAAACCTGTAATGTTTTCCCTTGAGGGTTTGTCTTCTTGTCTGTGAGTGTTTCTATGTGTGTGTTACTCATCCGCAACTCAGGTTGTCAAGAACTATAATTAAAGTGAACGAAATTGATGAGTCTGAACTGAAGTTGTTATTCTTTTAATATCTGCAAAAGCAACATCTGATAGTACTTTTAGAAGTGAGATTAAGTCTCACCACCACCCAAATCAGGAAGTTAAATAATTGCAAGAGCTAAGACATACTTCTGTATAAGAGACACAGTCCAAAATCTCCTATTGTGTGTTAAATCTGTCATTATATAAATTCAGTTCTCCATAATTCCATGTGCAAGAAACAAACCTAATTTTTATTTAAAGCCTCAGGATGTGCCTGAGAATGCCCCAAGGGAAAGGAGTTCTTATTTAATACAAAATGGTGAAGCTTGGTCCCAAACCACCTCCTTCAAAGGCAGTAAGACAGGAAAAGAAGTGAACATGAGATAGCACTGAAGTCCTCTCTTTCTTTACAATAATTTTTATAGGACTAGTCCTTTAGGACCATACTATAGGGTATGTTAGAATGGTTTCTAGGCCTTGCTAATTAGTGCAGGGCTGGTGCAGTTTGTGTATCAGAAAGCCATAATATTCTCATTTTCTTCCCATCTCATTCAGCATGGCCTGGGATAGGAAAACATGCTGGACTGAAGCCATAACTGCTGTAGCAGCAAGCTTTGGATTTTAGAGTGGTTACTATTTTTAAAACAAATTCAGTATGTAATGAAGCATATACATTAATATTTCTTTCAATTCTCTGATCTTTTTCTATGATCATATTTGTTTCATCCTCAGTCTTGAATCCATAGCACTTTGCTTTATTCTCATGGAATTAAATGGCTTAACATTATTTGGTATCATAAATGTTTTTCTTTACAGAAAACTCTTCTAATGAGAAATTTCAATAAATGTAATCTTCCAAAATTCATGAATATTTCTTACCTGATAAAGCACAAGAGCATGTTCCCTGTAGCCAAAATGCTTCTTAATAAGGATAAAAGTCTGACCTGTCTAAATTTTAACCTACTAAATGTAGACATATAGATGGTGTGTGTGCTTCTTGTCTCCAAGAATATATTCTAACAAAGACAAGTGTGGTGTGATTTTACTTTGCAAATGATATTCTAGATACCACCTTTCCATTTACGTAGGATATATTGTTTCATATTTATGTGTATGTGTGTTCACATCTGCATTTATATACAATGAGATATTTTCTTAGTCCTGAAAATAGCCTTGTATCAAAACACTGTAGCTTCAAAAGAACTAAGATTATATCATAAAAAATATTTTCTTATTGATTTTTTCAGTTATGTCTTAAGCTTCATTCATCTACTTTTCCTTACATAATGTAAACTCTGCCCACCGCCAATCCACCTTCACCTAGCTGCTTTGAAGAAATAACCATAACACTAATAAAAATAAATCAACCTTTCCAAAGTCTTCTGCGCTATTCTTTATGTGGATCATACTTATGATACCCCAGATGCCCAAAGCTCAGGGTGTATACTATTGTACAATCAACAGCAGTTACAAAGGCAAAATCATGTGAACTCACAGATGTAGGAATAAGATCCGATGGGATCTTTCACTTAGCTGAATCAAAACACTGTACAAACGTCACTTGAAAGAGACCTCTGGAGGTCTCTTGTACAACTTCCTGCTTGAAAAGAGTTGATTTCCAACACTAGAACAGCTCAGCTGCTGCATTGTCTACCTGAGGGTTGAACCCCTCCAAGGATGCCAATTGCATAAACTTGCCGGGCTCCTGCTCTGCACTACCTTTACTGGGAAGCAATAAGTAAGTTTCATCTAAGGAACTAAATCTTTATTATTGTTGCATGTTTGGAAGAAGTATTGTAAATGGCTTGAAAGCCACTATAGATACGTCTATGTCTTTTTTCTATTTGTCTTTGAGCTGTTTCATAGGATAATTATGAATTCTTCACTGTTTTAACTTTCAAAAAGCCCTAAGACAGTGTTTCCATAAAATACATCATATATAATGAATATATGACATGAGGGATTTTATCAGCACTCATTTTGATTAACCTGCATAACTCACTGATGCCTTTATCCTTTAGGAGTAGTAAATTGACTCAGTGTCAGGATGATAAATTTTTTATGTTACCACACCGAATCATAGAATAGTTTGGCTTGGAAGGGACATTTAAAGGTCATCTAGTCCAGCCCCCCTGCCATGAGCAGCGACATCTTCAACTAGATCAGGTTGCTCAGAGCCCGGTCCAACCTGACCTTGAGTGTTTCCAGGGATGGGGCATCAACCACCTCTCTGGGCAACTTGGGCCAGTGTTCCATTTTAAAACATTTCTTCCCTATATCTAGTCTAAAACTACCCTCTTTTAGTTTAAAACCATCACCCCTTGTCCTATCACTACAGGCCCTGCTAAAAAGTCTGTCCCCATCTTTCTTATAAGCCCCCTTTAAGCACTGAAAGGCTGCAATAAGACCTCCCAGGAGCCTTCTCTCCTCCAGGCTGACTGCCCCAACTCTCTCAGACTGTCTTCATAGGAGAGGTGTTCCATCCCTCTAATCATTTTTGTGGCCCCCTCTGGCCCCACTCCAACAGGTCCGTGTCCTTCCTGTGCTGAGGACCCCAGAGCTGGACGCAGGACTCCAGGTGGGGTCTCACCTGAGCAGAGCCGAGGGGCAGAATCCCCTCCCTCGCCCTGTTGCCTGCGCTTCTTTTGATGCAGCCCAGGACACGGTTGGCTTTCTGGGCTGCGAGCGCACATTGCCAGCTCATGTCCAGCTTCTTGTCCCCCAGCACCCCCAAGCCCTTCTCCGCAGGGCTGCTCTCAATCCCTCCATCCCCCAGCCTGTATTGATACTGGGGGTTGCCCCGACCCAGGTGCAGGACCTTGCACTTGGCCTTGTTGAACCTCATGAGGTTCACACGGGCCCACTTCTTGAGCTTGTCCAGGTCCCTCTGGATGGCATCCTGTCCCTCAGTAGTGTCAACCGCACCACTCAGCATGGTGTCATTTGCAAACTTGCTGAGGGTGCACTTGATCCCACTATGTCATTGATGAAGATATTAAACAGTACTGGTCCCAGTACAGATCCCTGAGGGACACCACATCATCAGGTAGTCCCTTTCTTACACAGTGTATTGCCAGCAGGAGTTGGAGATTCCTGTATGAGTCACAAACTGAAAAGCTCATTTAATTTGTTCCAGATAAAGGCTTATCAAAACCTGTATAAGTATCACGTGTTTCATATAGCCATATATTTTGGAACAGAGTACACTTACTATGGCTTTATTTCACTCTCTCATATATCAATATGTCTGTATGCATTCAAAAACATATGCAGAGGTTACTTAAATATGTCTCCATCCCAAAAGGCACAGATGAAACATCTCTCTGTATTTTTCATTTCTTCCGAAACAGATGACATGAGCTAGTTGAATATACAATATAAATCAAAGTCTCTCACTTTCCCCCCCTAGACCCAGCTTTCCTCTCCTGGAAGCTGTCTTTTTACAGTGGTAACTTCAGAGCTGAAGTAAGGACCTGAAGTTTTTATTTTTTCTCCTTGCTTGTATCTACTAGGAGAGTAGAGATTATTGTGGAGTCCAACCAACTTTATGGTCCTGACTTTACCTCAGTCCCTTCCCACCACTGCAATTCTTTGATTTCATATTCCTATCTTGCTTTCGGGTTGGCTTTTTCTTCCCCAGACCCTTGCATATCTCATATTTCAAGTCCTTGGCTTACTTCTTTATTATTTCCAAAGTCCTCCCTTTCACCCATTGTTTTTATTCCAAGTTTTAAAACAGAACTCCTTTCCACCAACGTCATCCTAAAAAAATCTCTTTCCATGAGTCCCATCTCACACTGTTCTCACAGCATTGGTACATGTGATACACTGTTCATATTTGCAAACTCCTTTTTTTTGCCATTCTATCTTCTTACTACAATCTTGTGGGTGAAACAGTGGGTAAACGTGAAAAGCAACTTGCAAAAACAAAGCCTAAATTAAAAAAGAAAATTGCAAAAGTCAAAATATAATTTTAAGCAATTCAGTTAATTTTCTATATGGTCCCTGGGTCCACCTTTAACTTCCCTTTACCAATCTGAGAATATTCACTTGCGTTATATCCACTTGTCATGTATTACCATAACCCAAACCCTAGCCTTGCAATGATGCCAGCTCAGACACCAGACTATATGCCTTCTTTGTGGTGTGTAACTCTTTGAGCACCCACTGTCCAGCAAACATGAACACAGCAGTTATTTAGGAATAACTGCGCCTGCCCTCAGCTCCGAGTAAATTGATTCACTAGCAGGCAAACCACAACATTTCTATTACTGATATCTTTTAATAATTAAGTACAGCTAGGTCTTAGCTCAGGTGTTTCCTACCGAAAACACTGACAGCTTGCCAGTCCAAGCAGCCCAGTCCAGAAATATCTACAAACCCTGGTTCTGTGAGTATACTTCATGTAGCATTCTTCTGTTTCTGTTATAAATTAATAGTAAAATTTATTTTGTTGCTAGATAAGTAACAGCAGTAATCTTTTTGCACTCCTGAGAATCTTGAAGAAAAGGAACCCGACAGTTTTGTCAATTTGCCAACTCTCCCTGAGCAAACTTTCTTTTACATAATGCTAAATTCTTGCCTGGTTCAGGAGGAATTAAATTACTTTACTTACCAAACTCCAAAACATTTTCTCCATACTCTTAAGAATTTTAAATGCAAAGGTTCCCTCTGATTGCCTGCTTGAAAAGTACAAACAACAGAAAAACCCTAGAAAGGCTTTCCTGATGCAGGGAAATGAAATACCACATCAGTGGCTCTTAAGCAACTGCTAATGCACAGGCTCTTAATCCAAATTCAGTGAAAGATGGCCTTACTTGTTTTTAATAGCAGGTGAACTTCAAGCTACCTGACTTTTCTTTGAGTCTATAGAATTCATAAATAGCAACTTGATCCTCCACTGCCCATATGCATACCAACTCGCTTTTACAGCACAAGGTAGTTTAGGGTGATTCAGCTTTAAATGAAAGAAAAGTGTGACCTTTAAACCATTTTCTTTTACTAGATGTAAGAACCACAGGCAGAATTGATAGGGAAACTGTTTGCCAGCTGACCTGAAGTAACTGCTGGATGCACACTGTTTTTTAATCTGTGATAAATAATGAGGCTTATTCTTTTTTGATGAGGACTAGCTATTTCCAGTTATCTTATTCTTATCATTGACCAAGAATAAACATACAGGCAGTTATTTTGCAGTATATCCCATATCTGTTAATATTTTTATGTATCCAACCTCCCAGTCCAGGTGTTATGGGATTTTTCATAATGTCCTACCCAAAGTTAATGGGGTAGCTCCAGACCTTTTACCTTCTTTGTTTCCCCCAAAGTCCTCACTTAAATTCACCAAGCAAGAACTCCTACATAAAGTCACAATCTTAACTAAACTGTATGGTAGCTGAGCCTATTATGCTAAGATAAATGGGCCTTTGAAAGTAATTGGAAATTGGATCCAGCTAAAGTATATGTTTGGAGTG
Source organism: Sula dactylatra (assembly GCA_013389905.1). Taxonomy (NCBI): domain Eukaryota; kingdom Metazoa; phylum Chordata; class Aves; order Suliformes; family Sulidae; genus Sula; species Sula dactylatra. Next base: position 6,962 of record WEKW01017621.1, on the reverse strand, counting down.
TGCTTTGGCTATTGATTCCATATTTTTGGACAGTGTTCAAAGGTACATGGCTGTTACTCTGTATGACACTGCATATCTATCTGGCTTAGAAGTTTAAGACTTTTTGGGCAAATTTCCTGATAATACAGCTGATTATATCTGTAGAGTTCTACATCAAACCTGAAAACGATAGGGGGCTACCTTGGATAAGGGATTTTCTTAGATTCTATTCAATATAATCCTGCAGGAAAAACTGTAGCAAAGCTACTAACATAAACAAGAATTTTAAAAAATGCAAGCTCATAGCCTAAATGGAGAGTAGGTAAATGAGCTGATCAGCTTCAGAGCAGCAGTAAACAGAACAAGTGGATATCTATCCTAGGGTAAGAAATGAATATATAGATCTGCTTTATTGTAATGGTCTAGCTAACAAGAGTCCAACAGGAATACTAAAAAAATAAAGCAGCCCTAGAGTTGGAAGAAGCCTGAATTTTTATCCAAATANGAGACAAAGAAAATTATTTTGAAGTGATTTTAGTCTGTGATTTTATTAAAGAAGATTGTTTATTCATAGAGGAGAATTAGAAATTGAATATTCAAATTTAAAATTACAGAAACATATATCTGTTTATGGACCAAGGTCAAAGAGAATTTTACTAGGATCAAGGGTATCATCTACACAGATTAGAAATATTTTTTAAATCTTTTGCATTTTTTTTAATATTAATTCCTTTTTGCTTTTATCTAACTTCCTCCTCACCCCTTTTCTTTACTTGCTTCCCTATAATCTTCATGTTTACAAGGGTCCTCACTGAAGAACAGGAATCTTACAGTTTTTCCTTATCTTACTTTAAAAAACTCAATTGGAATCAGGAATTAAGACTCTCACCTTGCAACATAAAGGGCCAAGTCAACGGATACTCTAAATTGGCCTTGCTCCAGTGATATTAGTGAGGCTAGGCTGATGTATGCTAACTCTCAGTTGCTAGATCTTATTTATCTGGTGAAAATAATTTTGCTACCTGCTTACAGGGAATTTGATGGGAAAGATCAAAGGACAGAAAGAGCTGGGGGAAATGGAATAGAAGAAAGAAAGGGAAAATCAACAGTGGGTCCTTTCCTTTACTGAAGTAATTTACACTTCAGGAGTGTGACATTTGCTTACTTTTTGATCTGTTTTTCTATTTGCAGCAAAGTCAATGATGCCAAAAAGAACCCCTTCATGTGCTATGCTAGTACCATATCAATCTATAGAAGAAAAAGCAAACAAGATCGGCTTTGTGCTTATTTTCAGAGATAATCTATACTGAACTAGTGAATCTTGGGGGAAAAAAAGAAATAGAAGTTTCACCAAAAGATATATATCACATTATATGTTATGTACACAGTATTTTTGAAGTCGTTGCAACACATTTTTCTCTAACAGAACTATAAGAACTGTGGGGTGGCTTTCATCTGTCTTTTAGGTTTTAATCGGTTTTATGTCTCTTTCCTTTTCACATAAATATACATATGCCCACACATAGATTCATATATACATATGCATACATTCATTTCATTTATAAAATATTGATTAATATTCTTAATAATGCAAAAATTTAAGCAGAAATTGTACTCCCCATAACAGTTCTGAATCACAACTCATCTTTTGGATAAATCTGAATTATATTGTGGTTCTTTGTAAACACAGTAGTAAATTAAAATATTGTAGAGTCATCCTGATGCTTGATACTTACAGCAAAACACTTAAATATAGTGCATTCACATAAACTTACTTCTGTAGTCATAGGCTGGGAAGCTTGAATTATGGATTTCTATTGTACTTCTAACATTGTACTGTATGCAAGTTGCCAAATAATGGTATTTCATTTTAACGTAAATAAAATACTGTTTATTTGTAATTGGCTATCCAAGAGAAAATGAAGAAGAAGATGGAAGCAGAAGCAGCAAGTAGACAAGCAGATGTAGATGTGCACTTGGATACCAGATCTCTGGATAGCAAAGGAGCATACAGTACCGAACACCTTGAAGATAAACAGCTTGGAAAACACTATCAGGAAAGCACGGTACTACTTGTGTTATACCAGATAACAAGATAATGCTCTCAAAAAGGGATGCACAGGAGTTCAACTCTCTATATCACCTCCTGTTCAGAGCAACAGCAGAAGAAGCAAGCTGGGCAACCTTAAAATTTTCTGTATGTCAGTACTACTGAGTCTTTGGAACAGACACAAATAATTTCTGTGGTTGAAGCTAGTTTTGCCTTTGTCTGCAACTGACTGTAAAAACCCAACCAAACAGAAACACAATGGTGATGAAGCCTGGTAAGCAGCAGATGCTAACAATGCCAGACTGGAAATGATGAAGTCAAGCGGTTTGGCCACTTAAATTTCACAACGGATGGTGATGTTCCAGTAACGAATAGATGCCAGAGATTCACAATGGCTTATTCAGCATCCACATACACTGAATAAAGAGACTTGAAAAAGAAACACACACAACCACAAAAGCCAAGCTGGTAGAAGCACTGATTTGGGTAATTGTTATAGATAGATGAATATGACAACTCAATGGGTATGAAAGCTGGACCCAGATGGCAGTAGGTAAGAAAAGATCATAGCATTTACTATGCAGCATAGCTGTCAGCGATACAAGGACAGATCACTCCATTTATATCAGGAAAATGGAAGAGGATCTTTTCATTGCTGTGGGAAGATCAAGGTATTAAAATTACATACGTACATACGTCAAGAAGTGAAGACCAATTGCAGGACAGACACAGGAACATTTAAGCAGCTCCTTTTAGGATTGCATATATGACTTCAGAACGTTTGATCCAAGAAAGCCTGGCAAATGTTTAAGACCTTCTATAGTGCTTTGCGAAAAATCAAAAAGTTATGTAGTTGAGAACATTTGCTCTGACTTCTGATCTGTTTGAGGAAGGCCAGTGATTTCACTGGGGAATCTTATGGATGAAATGAAGGGCACGGGTTAGTTGTCCTAACAATCTTCGTACTTGATTGGGCTTAAACAATGAAAGGGTGCTTTTTCAAAACCGCATTTGAAAACAATCTTGTTTCAAGTATCTTGGGTCTCACAAATCACCATCATTTTGAAAACACACTCAGGAGAGTGGAACATATTATACATTTACATACATATGGTCTATATTTGAGTTAGAAGATAACAAAGGTGCCATGGAGTTAATACTAGGGTGATTAGTTAAAAGAACAAAACAATAAAATCGTGAAAAGCAGCAGTTGCTACTGTTTGGTTCTAGTAATCTCCCAGAGGCACAGAGTCCAACATTAGGGGAAGGAAAAAAATAGCTTAAAAATGTAGAAAACTCATTGTTTATAATATTATTGCTGTTGCATATTCCTGTCTTTATTTCTAAAAAAGATTGTGTGTAAAAAGCTTGTAGTGTTCATTGAAAATAACTGAAATAACTGGATGGGAATTAGAGTATATAATCATTGTGCTTGCCAATAGTATTTGAAAACAGCACGTGCATCAAAAATTAAAATATTTTGCCGGCATTGCAGAGTTTTTGCTAAACCTAGTGTGCATTGGAACCTGAGTGAATGAAATCCCATTAGTCATCACCATCTTAACAATATGCACTTCGTACAGAGCTGGCTTCTGCACAGAGGAAGGAAATTACCAGTACTAACAAAGGAAAGAAGATTTATAATGAGCAAATATACAAAAGCTCCAAATAATTACAATATTCACAGCTTGGCAATGACTTTCTAGGCTATAAAATTACTTCTCTTTTGGAAGAATGAAGATTTTACAAAGGGTTTGTAAAACCCTTTAAACAAGGGTTTAGAAACAAAGGGTACTTGGAAAACCAAATTGCTTTATGCAAGTTATTGTAAGGTCTGCAATAACAGCAATAATGTTTTAACAAGCTTGCTTATGAATCACTGTATTTTTCTTTTGTACATTATTGCCATCAAAAATGCTCCTTTTCTAGTGGTACACGGGAAACATAAATGGCTAAATACAAATACCAGCTTACCCCTGATACAATAAGTTCTCCTCCCAGGTTCTGAACTTCTGCCTTCACTTTGCTGCAGATATTGAGTTGGTGGCAGTAGAGGGCAATGCGCTGCAGGTAGGCTAGCAGATCCTGTTTGCAGGCTGAGTCCGGGCACTACAGACAAAAGAAATATTTGATTTAGATGTAGCTGAGTTTATGTTATTATAGAGATGTAATCAGAGGAGATAGTAGCAATGTGTGTGTGTGTATTATGTGGCTCCACTTCACTTCATCTTTACATAAGATACTTCATGAAATGTGAAAATTCAAACTCTACCTTTCACTTGACTCAAGAATTACGAATTCTAACCTGAAGATGCACTATACCTTTTTGTAAAAAGAAGAAACCTCTCTGTCCGCCACTAATGAAAGGCAATGAAAATAATATGATTGCTATGTTTGTGGGGGAGGTTCACTTATGATATCAGTTTGTACAGAACAGAGAAACCTTCTGAGCAGCCAAAAGACCAAGTTTGACAAGAAACTCCAGGTTGCCAGGTGGATGTCCAGGTTAAGATACAACATTAACCAGTTAAAGTCCGGACAAACCCAGTTCTGACTGATTACATCCACTCTAATGCCAACTCTTGACTGTCTTGCCTGCTTCCCTGGCATTTGTGCAGACCTTCAGAGGACATAGCTCTGCTTCAGACTTGGCAAAAGCCAGGCCCCTTACTGATACACTAAAGACTCGAGGAGCAGAGGTGAGTCTGCTTGGGTTTGGTATTGACAGATTTTGGCAAGCTTATTTTTAATGCATAAATACCTGAATCTGTGCCAGAAGGAAATTATTTACTGAAGTGTAAGTGACATATCACAGAGTCTCTCAGCAGATGACATCAGTATTGCAGCCCTTCTCAAGAGCACAGTGAGATAAGTTGGCCCCTCTGCATGTCTAACAGATGCCTCTTCATACTAGAGAGAAGCCTATCTACAGTCCTGTACCATTATGGATGCTGTGCATTTCAGATGTGTTTTGATACAAACTATATTAGGTCAAACGTGGTAGACTCAGTGAAGGCTTTATAATCAATATAACTAGAAAAGGCCCAAGTACAATTTATTCATAGTCTTTGGGACTTTTAATAGAAACTGCATCAACCCCCACATCATCAACAGCATAATAAATAACACTCTCATATTTAATATTCAAAGTCTTGCCTCAAGAGTACAGACCTCAGTAATTCACTCTGATGAAACATTGCTAAAAGGGTCCATTGCCTACAGCATGTCTCCAACAAATACTCTTTGGAGCTACCCAACAAAGTCTGACTGACAATGTTCTTTGAATGTATAGCTTGGGGAACAAAGATTTTGAATATGACTTTTTAGCGTCTTACGAAGTTTATGCTCAATTTTTGTAAAATATTATCAGAGCACTTCAACAAAAGCTGGTAGAATTAAACACACACGAGTCAACAGCATCACAGTCTCTGACTTGAGATGACTGCTCTAGCCCCAACAGCTAATGTTGGCAAGGAATATGCTTGCAGTGAAATAGTTGCATAAACTGTTGTTTATTACCCTGAAAGCAGTCACTTTGGTTTTTTCGATCCCTTTAAAACTAATAATAAGCAAAGCTGGAGGTTCATTGTAGCTGTTAGGTTTAATCTGCTCTATACTTATGGCAATACTATAAAGCCTCTCTTTCCCAGACAGTTGCCACATCTTTCAGGCATGAATCCCTAGGAGACCTCTTCTCCCTACCAGTGACAATTTAATACAGAAATATTTACCTTACTCTTGAAGTCTATGAACTGAAAGAAATGAACTTTAAAGCAATACTTCTAGAGAGCTGACAACGCTTTAAATATAAGTACCTTGGAGCAAATGAAAATGTAAAATCTCTCTCATTGGAACAGTAATTAAAAATGCAACTGTCCATAAAAAGTTTATATTGCATGAGCGTCTCCAAAGTTCTGTAAAGTATCATTAAAGCACAAGCATTAAAACAAACACTTCATTCTTATAGTGATTTTACTGTTTATTATTAAAGTGTGCATTTTACAGTCTTCTGAAATTTAAAATGTGACTCAAGCCAATGCACTCTAAGGATAGCAAGTCTCTTTGTATTTCTTTCTTTAAAATATTCCACCTCTGCAAATATTGTAGACTAGGAATTTCATCAGCTAACAGATGGATTTCTTCTTTCTTATGCTAAAATGAACAGATGTTACATTTGAAGGATTGGAATGGGTTAACTACAGGAAAAATGCTTGCTGATAATGAAGAAAACCTAAACCCAAAATATTGAGATTATAGGAAAATGGACACGTTCAGGTTTCTTGCCACTCTGGCCCATATTCCCTGGCAAGATGTGTTACACACTGTTACATGGTTACTTGAAGAAGAAAAAGAAGTATTTACTTTGAAGAGAAAGACTAGAGGCAAGGAAGTTATCAGTTCTCACTTCCAGCAAAATTTCTCCTAATGACAATGAAAGGAAACAAACTATAGGAAGTTTACAAGGGAAAAAATAGTCAAATTTAATTCGCATAAGTCTAAAATTAGCTACCTAGAACCTAGATTTGAAATTTGCCACCACGTTTAATATGATGCTTTCTCTTGCTCTCCAGATAATCCAATCTGAAAGAAAGGGGTTGAATATAGCAAGTTCGTCTTTCCAGTTGTGACATGAATTTGGTAATGGGACTGAGGACACAGACCTTAGAATATGGAGCAGGGGGCTGTAAGGTGAAAGTACAATACCCTGATGCAAAGCAGCAGAAAGGGAGTCAGGGAATCTTGAGCAAGTGCCATATCAAAGGAAATTGCTGGAAGAAAGAGTTGAAAAGAATGTAAGGATCCATAGGCATATGGCAAGGGTAACAGAGCATGGGTAACAGAGCATCCAAGTCTCAACTGCTTTCATGACAGAAAATATATCAGTCTAATTCTAATACAATCACCTGGGTCCAGAAGTGAGGCTGTGGAACAA
>WEKW01017617.1:0-16660 GCA_013389905.1 Sula dactylatra | reverse complement strand
AATGAAGCAGGCACTCCACCACTGATGTCTCAGTCTTGAGCTTGTCGGGAGACCTACAAAACATCCTCAAAGATGAATCTGGAAACTAAGCTTTATGGCTGTACTGTTCATAATCAGAAGAGTGAAGTGATATGGGTACAAAATACTTGTGGAAAAAGCTGCTGCTTATAACCCCATGTAGTTAAATTGTAGAGTGCTCTGAATGGCTGTGCTTGGTGGAACAGAGGAGGTAGCAACTGTAGTATGGATTGAAATATTTTGTATGAGTTTTTTCAGGAAAGAAAATACGGATGGGTCTGGGAATTCAGAGCAATTGTTCTAACCTGTACTTAACCTGAAATTTGTTGCTTTGATTTGACCTAAAGAGGAGCCTGTATGCCTGAAAACTTGCCTGAAAACTTGTCTATGTTTTTTTCAGTTAAATCAGGTGGTGTAATAAAAATAGTATTTTTCCATAGAAAACAAAGATGAATTCTGGCATTTTTCTTTTTGTACAGTCCTAAAAGTGTTTTAGTGGTTTTGTTTTGTTTTGTCTGGGCTGTTGTTGCTTCTTTTGTTGGGTTCTTTTTGTTAATCAAACTGAATTAACCTAATTCTGTTTATGGCACCTCTAGTGACAGCCACACAGATCATCTGCCAGTTTGGATCCTTTATATCTAGCACACAGGCTGTCCATTTGAATCATCATGCATTTCCCAGAATTAGGAGTATTTTAAAATATTTTAAGTATTTAACTAATACCAAGCAAATGCATTTGTTATACAAAGAAAAAGCATTTATTTTTTTCCTGTGTAGTGATTTGCTTATGAGAAATTAAGCATTCAGTGACTCTAAGGTTGATAATATACCATATGTAGAGTAATTAAATATTACTGAAACATCTGTGACACACCTTCAAAACAAAACTCTTCTCTTTGCCTGTTTTCTAAAGGCAGAGTCCCAGCAGGGGGCTCCCAGGTAACACTGAGAAACCTTTAGTAGTCTTAATGCACACTAGTTGCCCACACTTGGATGGTAGCTGTGTATTTTTAAACTTCCTAGCATTTAGGGTAAATTACTATTTAGAGTCTTTATTTATGTTTTTTTTTAAGCATTTTACTTAAGGAAGGTTTTAGTTGCTAAACTCTTTTTGGCTCATCTTAAAGTATTTCAGTGGAAATTGCTGTTCCTTGGATCCAAAGGTAGATGATGAAAAGCTGAAATTTTTGCCTTAGATCTTTCAAAAATCTGGCTTAGATAGGTCTTGTGCCAATTCAGGCTTAATGCCATCTAACATCCTAGAGAGAGTTTGGAATTCTTATGCATTTTACTAATTTTCTGCAAATGGGTTAAGTGTATACCCTGTATCAAGAACAGGCAGCATTAATTGTATTAAGAGCAGAATTCTCAGTCTCATGTAAGGAAATAATTTAAAAAAAAATAAATTGATATACCATTCTAGAATACTGCAAAAAAAAAAAAAAAAGCACTAATTTCATAGCTTTTTCATTTATTTCTTTTTGTGAAAGACTTAACAGTAGGAGACCTTGTAACAAGGCAAGTAGGCCAGTAGCTAACTATATTTCAAATGATGCCAGACGGGGTCAATGGAATAATTCTTAGGAAATAATTTGACAATTTTTTATTCTCTCCCCTCCCTGCATTTGCAAAATATCTGACTACAGATTCATCAAAAGTATTTCTTCAGAAACATTTCTTCAGGTATTGAAATATCTCTTGTAGAATGTTTATGAGCTAATAAAATAGAAATTGAGATTTTTTTTTTTTATTTGACTCCAAAGGTGTATTCTACAGATATTTTCTGACAGAAGAAAATAACGGGAAATGGGTTAAGACATTATTTGAACTAAATCCTTACCAATAAAATAAATTTGTGAAACTTTCTTTGTGAAGAAATTTTTTCTTTCTGTCCCTTGATCAGAACATCCTAAAACTAATAAATACAGCATATTGGGGACATATAAGTGATTTACTTGGACAACAGTTAAGCCTTTTAAAACCTCTTAAAGATTCTCTCCCATTTTACCAAAAAACAGATAGGCTTAAGAGATATGCCCTTTCATTTGTGAAAAGGTTTATTATCAAACCTGAGAACAAGTTTAAAACATCCCACATCAGCTAATAAAACAAAAAATATTAAGATTTCCACACCAGATTTACTTTCCAGGTTCTTAATTTACACAAATATATTGGGAACAGGACTGGAAGTAGATTTATGCTTCCAGTATAACCACTTGATCATACTGTCTTACATAGTTTACAAATCCATCTATCTAAAAATTATGAAAAATGCTGCATTTGTTGTCTCTTGTGACCGTGCTCTCAGAGGTGGCTAGAATGGCTCCACTAAAAAAGACAGCAGCAGCATGCAACGGAGCATCAGATAGTTAAATTTCCCAGGCCTGAGAAGTGCCAAGGGGTCTAAACTTCCTCAAATTTTTTCTGCCTGTGTCATGACGCATGGGAGATGTCAGCCCACTCTTTGTATGTAACTTTTCTCAGATGATAAGCTTTTCTGTCTGATCTATAGAAATGATGGTAATTTAAGAGGGTGTATACATATCTTTTTGGAAGATGATCGGTGTCTCTTTGGACCAAGCCTATTGTTATGCACATGGCTTTGAAAATTTGGTCTTCGGCATTGTTTCATGAATGTGAAGAACCGGACGCTTTTCACATGTGGAAAATTTACAGTTTTGCAAAAAGTAAGCACAAATAATTTGTAGTTGTTTTGGTTTTAGCTGCTCTTTCCAAAGAGAAGCTAAGTGTATAAGCTTGCTGACCTGACTCTAGGATGGACCTGTGTGTGGTTTTTTTGTTTGTGTGTATGTGTTTTGGTTGTTTGGGTTTGGTTTGGGGGTTTTTTTGTGGGGTTTTTTTGGTTGTTCTTGTTTTGGGGAGTGTGTGGTTTTAGTGGTGGGGTTTTTTTTGTTTTGTTTGTTTGTTTTTTTAACAGATTTTCAAGAATTGAAGCCAATGCCTCTCTCAATGGGACATGTGGTTGTTGGTTCTGAGGTTGGATGCTGTGACTGCTGTGTTACTCTGATTTGTGAGCAGGTGCCTCAGCTAAGGTGAAACCAGCCGTGCTGGGTGTAGACAACACTGTACCTGGGATGGGGGAGCTGGGGCTGATGTTGCTGCCTGATGATTTATGCAGAGATCAAGAAATAGTTTGCAGTTAGCTCATGCTCCCATGTAGGTCACTCCCATGTAAATCTACCTACCATATGTTTAACTGCTGAGTGAGTTTCAAGTTGCTTTGTCCACGCTTTAGGCTCTGAGTAGCTCTAGTACTTCTGATACTTCTAGATTCTTCTCTGAAAGATGATGACTAATTATATTTGTAATGGAATGAACTATGTCATTCAAAACTACATAAATTGTATTTGAAGTACCCACCTCCTCATGTCTGCTCAGGTTGACTTCTCAGTCTAACAAAGAGAGGTCAGACTTGCAGTTTAAGGTGGGATTGTATTACCCATGCTATAGCAATACTTGGTAATCTCACCTTATGGCTTTATAAATTGAAACATTCTAGTTGTCACACATTTTGCTTCCCAAAACGAGGTCATTTTGGCCTGGCAGTTATGAAACTATGTATGTTGATACTATGGCAAAAGTGCCGAACAGTGGAATGTTCTATTGTATTTTATAGAGTAATCCATTTTACATTTTATTATACTCAAGGGCTTGGCTGTTTTCTAGATTGTAAATTCTCTTACAGCTACTTCTAAACTAGGCCAATGATATTTGAGAAGAAAGGCTAATCCTCTTTCTCTTTTAAATGGAGATATTTGTAGAAGAGTGAGGGTTAAGGAGAAAATATTGCCTGAAAACATTTTTTTTAATGCACGATTATTTGCATTTTAACATTGTACTCAAAAAGCAGTTCTTAATCTGTGTTAGTTACTTAAAAACACTGTGTTTGATTGCCTTAGTGAATTAATCAAGGCAGGGTTGCTCTTGATGATGATACCCTTAAAAACTTGATATGATACAAGCCAACCTTCTGCGCCCTGATGGCTGTGAGCTTTGTGAGCAAAGGGGACACCTCTGAGAAGCAGCAGCCCCCACAACCTGGCACCTTTTATTAATTTTCCTTCTTCACTTTGTGTGTCTGTAGTGAATGGGCATTTGTTCAGGATTTCAGCATCTTTAGGTTAGCGTTCATTAACAGTTCTTGTCTCTTGGAGAGAATACCCAAGTTAAGACTCCTCCCTCTTGTGGATCTAAATGCATTCATCAATTTGGTGCAGGTCTGATAAAATATTTGCTGCCTCCCCTAGGACCTTAATTTACCTGCCTGATACTTCTATTGCATAGAAAAGGTACAGATTTACCCCTCACCCTCCACCCCTCTGATTTTGGCTGAACAGGTACTTCACTAATGTCACTGATCAACATCAATATAAATGAAATGAGAGTGAGGTTGCTTTTGTGCAGCTAAGAACTTACGTTTTCTCCCTCAATAATAATTCTTCTCAGCACGCTTGAAATTAATAGCATGCAAATTGAAGATCTGCAGCAAAGTACAACTTTAATTACTGTCCCTTTTAAATTTTTATTATTAGAGGGAAATGGATTTGCTTTTCATTAAATGTTTTTTTATTGAACTTCAAGACCTGGAAAACACACATACAGTGGTATGTACCAAATATATGCTGATATGAAATGTACTACTTAAAGGATGTTAGCATACTGGGATTCAGTACAGATCTCTATTGTTATGTGCCTGTATATAGCATTATATAAAAACATATAGTAAATAATCTGTACTGCTAACAAAAGCTCCTTTCTCATGTGATACCTACCCCCTAAAAGCAAGTAAAGAAAGACTCTTAAAATATTGCCTATGCTATTAATGGATGAAGTGATTCTTAGAGTGTATATAAATTTAATTTGAAATTCTTCTTGATCGAAGATAATTCAGTGTTAATCTCTGCCATTAAATTTATTTTCACCTAATTTCTGTCTCCCAGTGTGTTTGAGGCAACTGTAAATAGCATTATTTATATACATTAGAGATAAGCTTTGTGGAGTTCTTTAATTTTTTTTTACCATTTATTTATTTATTTATTTATAAAATACCATTATATTTACAAATGCAGTTTTGATGCAGATTCCGTTGACAGTGAGAGAGCAATAATTCCAAAGTATTGGAAGACATTTGTACTTCTGATATGAAAGAAAGGGAAGATTTGCTCAGATTTAGTAGGCGGAACATAGTCTGTAAAATAGAGGATAAGAAATCATCCAAAACCAACTTATACCAAGACAGCAAGACATGATGTGCTGCATAGAAAATATGTAATCCATACTTTGCAGTGCCCTTCAGCTTTAAAATCTAACAGTTGTTAAATGTTGCCTAATTATTTTTTAATTGTTCTTTGGATAGTATTAATGTGGTTAAATAGTATTTTAAAAACATTAATATATTTAAATAGGTGACATATAATTTCAATAATCTGAGTTTGATCTAGAATCTGCTTGAATTAAGTGGTCTTTGAATAAAGGCTAGTGGGCTTTGCTCAAAAAATGCTTATAACTTAGTTCTTCAAAGTGTTGTACTTGAACAGCCACAATCAATTACACAAAGTTTGTGTTTAAATTCAAGCCTATGAAGCCGGTTGTAACTCCACCAGACTGCCTATGTACTTAACTGCTGATTACAAGAGCCACCACTCACATATTTAAAGCTGAGTCCATGTTAAGTACTTGAGTGTTTTTGTTGTTTTTTTATATACTCTCTATAGGACTCATTCAACCTGAAGTGTTTCTTCACCTTCCCTAGGTTATTTTCACATTTAAAAAAATGCTATGTGAAAATGGAATAAAAATTATGTTGGCTGAAACTGGAAGAAAAAGTTCCAAATCAAATACAGGGAAATATCTGACAATTCAGTAGGAGTTTATGAATAATTGCTCCCCGCAGAGCTGTGTGTTTCTGCCACATCTGCTGCTTACTGGGGGTAAGAGATGGGGCAGATTTGCCATGCATGCTACTGGAGGGATTTCAGTTTGTGTGCTGTCAGTGATGAGGAGAGCACTTCTTTTTGGGATGGGTAGTCGGTGGCTTCCCCCTGGCTGTTTGTGAGGCAATTCATGCTAAAGAAAGACAGCAAGGCCATCTCTGAGTTATGCCTGGGACTTTTTACCCTCGCCGGCAGCCAGAGAGGACCCTAGCTTTCTTCCTTTTTCTTGTAGTTTTGAGTCTTCTGCTTCCATTTGTGCTCTTTGTTAACTACCAATTTACTGCTCCATTTTATGTTTGACACTGAATAAAACCTCAGTGTTTTGGAAGCAGTATTTTTGGTTTTCATATAGAAGCCCATAAGCAGTTACAGGTTTTCTGGTTTATCTGCAGTAGTAAAGATCTACGTAAATGATGTGCTGTAAGTTTTAAGGGCTGTACTCACTTTTGTCTTAAACTTCCTCAGCTTTGGCTGTGTGCTTTCGGTTACAAATTACTACAATGATCTCAGTCTCGGGTATTCTTCATCAAACGATGTTCAAGAAATGGTAAAACCCTGTGTTGATTGGTATGTTACATGATGTACAACAAATATCTGAGTAAGGTAGTAGTGAGATTGCATTTCACTACATATACAGCATTACATGGGCATAGCATAAAAGTTACAATCCAACTACTCCAGAGTGAGGAGGTGCCTGAACTGAGGTTCTCTTTGCTTTTCAACTGTGGTGTTAAGCAATGAAGTACACAGCAGGCTCCAGGAACGGGTATAGGGTAGTGTCGTATGTAGAGTTTCCCTCCAGTGCCCAACTAAATACTGGAGAAGTAAAACAATGATGAACTGAGCTTTGTGCAGTGAAGGGACCAAATGTGCTGGTCCCCCACTGATTTATCACCCTTATCATCCTGTAGCACTCTATCTTTTCCAATCCTTCTACATTAAGTAGAGGAATAAGAAACTGTAGGCTGGGCATGAAGAGTACTGGGAGCAGCTGGAAAAGGCAGGTTTGGGGAGAAGTGTTCACGCCTGGAGAGGAGAGTGCAGCTAAGATGGCAGGGAGTGTAAATATGGGTTTCAGCATCTAAGCTGGAGAAAAGTCTGGCTGGACCTGAAAAAATGTTTCTGAAATGCAACAGGCCCAGTTGGGAAGCAGAGCTTTGTGCTGCTACTGCCGTGTTGCCTGCTGCTAGCAAGTTAGATAGCTGCAGGGGACACCCAGCCTGGGGAGGAGACAACCATTAAAAAAAAGAAAAGGTACTTCTTATTTGAACTACAGTAATGCAGTGGTTGTTTGTGGTGAACTTAGGAGTGTCTAGGTTAGAGTTCCTTTATTCTTGCTATTTTTTTGTTTGGTGTCAATACAATTACATCTCTTTGCACCTAAAAAACAAAGTGAGCAAATTTCTGCAGGATTATTTTGTTCTGTTCCATATTTTTTCCCCTCAACTAGAGCATATAACTGAGTAATGCTGAGGGTGTCTTATTCCCTGGCCCTCCTTCACCATTCTTGCATAGAGCTATGAGACCGACTACACCTGTACTGCCTCCTTCCAGCAGTATTTGAAGAACATCCCTCAGCCTCTGCGTAAAAAAATAACCTGTACCTTAGTACGCCAGTGCCTACTTGCGTGCCACTGTGCTTCGTGCAGTAAATTGCAGACTGTAGCTGTATTGAGATGGTAAAATATATTTTTTCTCTCAGAATTTGTTACACAAACCAGTTTGCAGTCTCTGTCAGATTAACTGCAGTATGTGGGAAGTGACCTGGGGCAGACTGTGTCAAATTAACTGGTTTTGTACGTGGTAAGAATGATCCTGAAGATGTATTTTAGCTTATGGCAATGTCACATACTGATGGCGCTGCAGCTCCCAGGCAAATGCAGATCTTCTCTGTTTTGACTTTACAGCAGGGTGGAGGAGAAAGCATAAATGAACTTTGGTGCTTTTTTTTCCTTTGGTAACCTCCAAGGCTAAGGAGTAGCTCTTTCTCCTACAGCTACTGAAGCCTGGTTAATAAATGCAGCTGTATTTTGGCCATGCATGCTGTCTTACGTGCATAGACTGTTGGTTCCAACTGCTTTCTCCGCATGGGTTTAGGTACTGGTCATTGCTTACTCATCTCCTTGCACCAGCCATGCTGTGCCCAAGGACTGGGTTACAGACTAGGAAGGGGCGATGACAGTAGGATTGACAGAGGGGCACAGTCAATTTGAACAGTCTGCAAGCAGCGGGAGGGACAAAGAAGAAAATCCATCTGCTGTGTCCTCTTCCTCTCCTTTTTTCTTTCTGAGTTAAAACAAATGTTCCTAGCAGTGCACATCCTGTGATCAGGGGCCATGCTGGCTGCCCATCAGGCATGTTTGCTTATTTAAGGGTAGTCTGTTGGAAGAAAGTTTGCAGCAGACCCAGTGTGACCTGTGGCAGGTTGAACTGGCATCCACAACACGTGTGAACTGCCCCCTTCACCTCTACCCCTTCCTAATAGCTGTCCATTGAGGAATGTATTCATTTTCCTGTGAATCCTGAAAACTGACTCCCAGGGACTGAAATGTTTTGGGAGGTGGAAGAAATGACAAATATTTGACTGACTTATTTTTGCTAAGTTCTTGTATATCTTCAGGTTTCAAAAATAAAAGGCAAGTCCCAGATTGGTTCTTATGAGCCTTAATACCAGGTAACCACATATGAAAACAGTAAGTAGGAGAAACTAAAGTTTTCAGTGTCAGCTGTGATCTAATGTCTTGCTCTTCCTTAGATTTTTTTACTCCAGCATAACACTTCTTTTTCAAGATGCCTGCTGCTAAATCTTTTGGCATTGACACATAGAAGAAATAGCTTTTTGTATAATTTTCAAAACTACTCTATCACCTGATAAGTGCCTTATAAGTTGCTCTGTATTTGCCTGTAGAGTGAAATAAAAAGTAGCTTTTTATTTCAGTTAGATGACATCACTTTTTATCATTTAGAAGGACTGCAGTAAATTTTTTTTTTTTTGTCTGGAGCTGTTTAGTAACACAGGTGAGGGTAATCTTACTGAGTACCAGTGTAAGTAGGCTGCTTGTTGCCATGATGGGATGTGCTCAAATGTACCCAATAACTGACTCTCCAATCAAACCCATGAAGGTATTTGGAGGAAAATCAAAACTCCATAGCCCTGAATCATGGCAATACAAAACCAGTCTAAAAAGCAGTGAAATTTCACTGCACTAAAAGATGTGAGCTCCTGGCTAGCAAATTTCTTTAGTAACTCTTGGATAAATCACCAAAAGAGAGACAGTCAGGAAGGGAAGTTTGTACTTGAATTTACTTTTAAGATTATATTTAAACCCAAAGCATTCTGCTTTTAAATATAGCTTTTCTTGTATTCCACCTTTAGGATATGCTAGATGGATGTTCATGGGTACTGTATGAATAAGTGGTTAGTACGTCCAATGTTGCATGGGTCAATTCACATTTGTGAACTGGTTGGAGATAGAGGGATTTACAGTGTTTACATCACAGAAGACCTTCTTTGTGTAAGAAGTGGTGAAGTAAGTCCTTACATTGAAGGCAAAGATCATCCTTTCTCCCCTGCCCCCTTGCAATTGTAGCAGTGCCTAGCAAAGTGGCATCCTGTGCCGCAGCAGTATAAAAGTGCATGGTCTCACTAAACCGAAAGGTTATTGGTGCTCCGAGCAAGACGTTTGCATGCTTGTCACAATATGCTCAGTCCCCCCGCCCTGAAATAAATGAAGCCCTGCTCTAATGAAAGATGGGTTTGTATCTGAACATCAGAAGGAAGGGAAATCTGTGTAAAGGTATCATTGAAGGTATGTTGCACTTCTTGACAAATAATAGTTTTGAAGGACATCCTTCTTTCACTGCACCAGGCGAAATTCTGCTGATATTTATTTTGAGGCAATGTCATGATAACAGAACAGATGTCTTGGAAGCAATAAGATGTCATTGTTCTGCTAGTGAAATGCTGAGAATTAAGAGGTGGCATAAAAATACTAGGAAAGAATGATTTAACCAGAGCTTCTATTCCTGAAATCATGACATAAGAATTTGAATATGAAATTTAATACAATAAATTAATAATGTTTCCTTAAATATCTTAAAGACACACTACATCTCTAGCATCTTACTCAGGAAAGAGGGAGAAAGAACAAGCAAAATAAACAACAGTGTGTGTTGGTTTGTGAATCTAGAGTTTTGGGAGAGATTTCTAGAGAGTCTTGCCTGAAAAGGCAACAAAAGTAATGAGAGATGCTGCTAATGCCAAAAGGGTTATAGCCAATGGGATCTGATGACTTTTTAAAAATAGGAAAAAAATAAAGAAGAATCCAGTATTTTACCAGCTGTACTGAGACCAGGCTAGAGCTGTCTCAGACACGAGCCTCACAGTGCTGCAGGTTTGCACATTGACTCAAAGGGAGTTTTTTTCTTTCTCTTAGGAAGCAGGTGGCTACACCACAGAAAATAATAATAGCTGCTGGTGGGAGGACTTGATAGAAACCGAAGAGACACGCACTTCAGGTGCATAATACTTAACAGTGGTACTCAACTCCCCTGGCATATTTGAAATGGAATTCAATGGAAATATTAATGTGGAGTTAAATATGTTTGTGTGTTTACTTGCTTGGGCAATAGGATGAAAGAGTTATTTGGTTAGTAATGTTACGGATTATTCATTACTGTGAATAATTAACAGAAGTTGCATTTGCAGTAAGAGACATAACAGCAATGCACAATTTTAGAGGGCAGAGGTTTAGTTTAGGAGTATTCTGTGTCTACACAAGTTTATATGTGCACATCATTCTTTAAACTGTGGGGATATAGCAGCTGAAAGTTACTGGAAAAAATAGCTAAAAGGTTTTTTTCATCATAGAAATAATACTATAATGGAGACAAACTGAAGTGATAATGCTTTGTTATATGAACTAAAACCAGTCCAGTGTATTCGGTGCATACTCCCCTTGTTTATTCATCTGTAAAGCCAAATGATTAACCTTGGTTTATTTTTCCTCAACTCTGTTGAGACTGAACATTGCATCAGTGCCAAACTGCCGAGTACATGGATGCAAGAAAAAGCACATTATTTAGAGCTGCTGTGATTGTTCCAATTCCTGTTTAAAGAAGCCAGTAAAATTTCATATCTGAGCCTGAAAAGCAAGATTTAACTCTGGACTGAAAATGGAAAATTTGTGTGGGGAATAGGAGGCACAGGGGGAAGAAAGCATTTAAATTGTCCTTGAGAGATGGTTTAAGGCCCTGCCTAGTTTTCTGGGAACTCATACCCTGGTCTGCAGTGTAATTGGTGTTGCCTGTCTTGTTCAAGTCATGCCAAGCCAATGCTCTGTCTTCAGTAATGAAAGTGAAAATCACAGGTCACAGCACCTCTGTGAGAGGTTTGGTATTTTTTTTACCCTATCTACTGCGTAGAAGCTAAACACAAGCTAGTATGTTGCAAAGTTTCTTCTCTTCT
Source organism: Sula dactylatra (assembly GCA_013389905.1). Classification (NCBI taxonomy): domain Eukaryota; kingdom Metazoa; phylum Chordata; class Aves; order Suliformes; family Sulidae; genus Sula; species Sula dactylatra. Next base: position 5,221 of record WEKW01017617.1, on the reverse strand, counting down.
AGTGAGACTAAGATTGGAGCTGGGATCAAATTTCTAGCAGGCAATGCTGAATTTTACCTAAGAACATTTTCTGCAGTGTTTTCTCCTGTATTATTTCTTATGAGGCATATGTGTCACCTGGTATATGAAGAAATTGCTGTTTGTATGATCTAAACACAACCTATAGACTGACAGAAGCGTATTTATTACCATGAGGAAAGTGACCACTAATAGATGCAAACTTAGGGCAATAATTGCTACCTGTTGTATGAAACCTGTTTCAGTGTCTCTTAACTTTATTCTTTGTTCCACTCATTTGTTACCTTTGTCCTTGAACAGATCTTTCCTGTGGGTTGGGGACACTGTACGTGTTTTCACTGGCAGCTGGCAGACCAAAGTCTGCTCACCAGATATATCTAAACAGCTGCCTTGTACTTGGAGAAAACATGGCACATCAGCCTGAGCTGTGAAGAAAACCTGACAGCTGAGTGTCTCTTTCAGCATGTGGTTGGTGACGACAAAGCTGTTGGTGGAGATGGGCATGTCTGGCAGTATTTGGCCTTGCTGCACCCTGAGCATCTGCTGCCTTCTCTGGGTGAGAAGGTGGGGGAACCCAGAAGCCTGGGAGAGTCCCAGGTTACCCCTATGCCGGCATGTATTAAGGGCATGAAGCAGGGGTGAGGGAGGAGAAGGGAATGGTTCAGTACTAGAGTGCAAGTGTGTGCAATATAGGTTGCCCTTTATATTAATTTGGGGTTTTTCTGTTTGTTTGGCTTTTTTTTTTTTTCTTTTCCTACCTAGAGCAGTGAGGTATTGGATGGGGTAATAACTTGCAGAGCTGCAGCTGTTTCAGAGTTACCGAGCTGCTGCTTAACCATTCAAATGTGAATGGTTATTTAATCACATGAACTAGGAACCTCCTTATGTGAAGGTGACCATCTTTGCTGTTGCACGGGAGGTTTGCCTGAGCACCTCTGAGAGGAAGAGCACAGGCATTATGCTTGGACATGGTCACAGCTTCCTGGCCAGGCTGGTGCTTTGTGGATGAAGCACATGAGAGGACTTGCAGCAGGTTCACCAGATGTGTGACAGCTTCTTTTGCTACCTCTGCAGAAGGCAGTTATTGATATCAGATGTACGGCACATGTATGGAAGTAAGTGCATGGCATACATTTCTAGGTTTATATTGTATACAACTGCTTGTGAGGGACTACTTGGCTATAGTGCACATTCTTGCCACTGTGCAAATCCTAGAATGTAAATAAATTTAGTTCCTGGCCTTAAAAAAAAAAAAAAAAAAAAAAAAAAATTTATAAAGTTCCTAGACCAAAAAGTCCTGTAATGTTAACTTTCCTGCTAAGCTGATTTTCAGGAGTCAGTTTGATTGAAAGGAGCCATAGGAGGTCTGAAGGTAACGGGAAAGATATATTTTTCAAATGCTCTGTTTAACAGATGATTATGACAGCCTGTAGTCTATCAGCTATTTCCTCATGGGTTCCTCGTTTTCTTTTTCACAACTGAAGTAGCAGTTTTTCTGTACAGAACAGATCTGGCTGTAGCAAAGTGCCTGAGTAGTCCTTGGGTAGCAACTGATGCAGTGCCTGTGAAAATGACAATTTCAAAAGGAAACTTATGATGAACCAAAATAATTCTTAAATTATTTTTTTTTTAATTTATTGTGAAGCTTGAATTGATGGGTTGGAAGGCTTTTTCTGAGTGCATGGGTAATGTATTTTAAAGTTCTGTTTTTATAGGCTAAGAGGTCATTTCAGACTTTTATTTTCAGTAAGCTCTAAATTATCTTTCCCAAAATATTACTTTCATTTTGAATTGCCGTGGCAGGTTTGGTTGTTTGTTTTTTGGCTTTTTTTTTAATCCTATCTTAGGCACCATTTTGAGGTATTTCAGCTAGTTTTTATGCTTTATGATTTTTTCTGATTAACTGAAGTATGCTTCCAGGTTTATACTCTCTGGACATTATTTTCACTGTTAAATGATAACAGTGATCAAAGGTTGTTTCAAGCAGGTGATGGGTTTTTTCCAAGCAAAGCTACCTTACCTTTAAAAATAATGCAAAGCCTACTCAGGCTCTGCAGCAACCTCAACATAACAAATAACTTGGTTTAGTTTTAAATTTACATTTGTGTACCTTATCATTAGATCGTGCCTGTTCAGATTTTAGAATATATTTTTATCTACAGGGGTGAACATAGGTTGCACCATATGAAGAAACAGTTGCAGTGTGACGAGGCAGTGATAAATCAAGGCAGATAAAAGAAAACCTGTACTCAGGTGTATAGATAAACTTCAATTCATGTAAATTTTCAAATGTTCTCTTTTTATTCCCTACCAAATGCTGGTTGCATTTCTTCAGATGACTCCCTATTTTATATTTGACGTTGTTCTAAAGAACTGCTGGAGAATTTCAGAAGGAAGGAAATGTTTGTCTAAGCCATGACTGGTTGCCAGTAAAGAACCATAATAAAGAACTCTGTAGTAGCGGTAACATGCTCAGGAGAGCTGAAAGAAACAGAGGCATTAGGCTTTGTTAGTGATGGCTATAGCTATCAAAGGTAGTTTTGATGCCCTGGGGAAAATTCTTGGATGTATTGTGGTGGTCTAGATGGAGTGATTGCTGGCTCATAAAGTTGCACTGACAAACCAGGCAAAAAGGAGAGGAGAGCAGCACTGGTACTACCTGCACTTACCAATCATGACTTGCATTCTGCCAGGACAGCCATATATCCAGTTAAAATACCCAACGTACCGTAGGCCATAAAGGACTGTCCCATCTGGATGGAGTCGAATCATTCGGTTTTTCACAGTCACCCCATGGACAAATGACTTCTTGTCATTTTGGAAATACGTGTCCGGCACCCAGAGCTGGTCAGCCACTCTGTTGTCCAGAGTTAGGTTCAAAGGTATTCCGGAATAAGAGAGCCTTTTATCCCTCCAGGACTGCTGGAAGTACATGGTCAGGGTGTAGTCCTAGGGAACAAATAAGAAGGGCTTTTTGTATTTTGTATACTGATTGACTTAACAGAAGTTTATTTTCAGGTAATTCTCAGTAACTGAATACCAGTAGCAATAGGAAGTTTAAGGATTGTTAAGATGTTGTCATTAACCATGATCTTAAGTCTTGGCCTGTTCGGGTTAATGTCGAACTTCACACTACTCACCAAGGGCAGTGACCACCCCCTGCCACAGGCTTTCAAAACCTCTTGAGCCAGAAGGAATATGTGGTACATTTGGGTCTCCAGTCTGGATCACACTTGTGCATTTTTTGGTAAGTTTTCTTTAATGCGAAAAGAGCAGGGTTTAGCTGACCTCAGCCAAATAGCATTGCATACCATTGAGGACACTCTTGATATTCCCTGTCTTCGTCCTGAAAGATTCAACCCACAATCCAGAAAGGCCAGCAGTCCCTAGACCTCCTGAGAAAGAGCAAATATGACCTCAGAACATTTAATGGACAACTTCCCATTCTGCATCTGCTGAAGTTGCCAGATGTAATGACCTTTAGATAGTGGGGCACATCTCAACTCAGCCAGGGGAATGCGGTGCATTCTGTCCTTGGTAATCAAATAATACCGCATAGAAAACGAACATCTCTCGACTACCACATTGTGGCTTAGGTGAAATACCATTTATGCAGGCCTTCAGCTTTCACTTAGTCTGAAAAGGAATTGTTCTCAAAGCCTTCTGGTCCAATTTACTCTCTTGTGTCTGTCTTTCTGGGAATTTGGTGATTCTAAAGGTAGTCAATTTTTTAAAATGGAAAAGCCCATGTACATTGTAGCTGATGGATTTCTTAAAAGATGACTGGAACAGCGGTATGTGGAGTATTACTTTTCTCTTCCTCATCTCCTCCCCCAGCCTCCTTTTCAAGTGACAGTTCACTTTGTCACATCTTAACAGTAGAAATATAGCAAAATTATAGATATTATTGAAAAAAATGGTTAGGGATAAGATTTTCTTTTATGCGGGGGGAAAGCCTTACCTCTGTCATCCTCACAGATCCTATTCTGGACTGTAATTTTTGAAGAAATAGAGAATAAAAGCTGTCTGTGATTTGCTCTCTGCATCTTCAGTGGCTTCTTAAGACTGTACTGTTGCCATGAAATCAAAGCAGAGCTATTACCTTTCAAAAAGACTTTCTGCCTGAAATGTTGCATCTAGCAGAGCTATAAACTGTAGACTTATCAGTAAAAGAATTTAATGAAAATATGGTCCTTGCTTGCCCTAGGCCTGTAGTAGTTGTTTTGTATGGAGTAAATGCCATGACTTGATGATCAGTGGTCATATACAATAAAAGAATTACATCCATTCTGAGCACCGATTTGCAAGGATTTCATAGATATGCCCTTTTCGAGGCTGGCAAGATAATGGTTGCCCATGACAGAGCCAAAAGGTGGTATGCTGAGGACATAAGTTTTTTTTCCTGGCCCAGGTAACTAGGAAGAGGTCAGGACAGCTGCTTTTGCTTTTCAGACCATGTTGGTCAAGCCTGGAACTACAAAGTAATGCAGTAGGTTGTATACTGTGCTCTGCTGAACAGGTGATTTATAATTTAAATAGTGGTATGGAGAAGCAAGAACCTCAAGGAGGCAAGTTTTTGAATGTACAATTTGAACAGGGTTGGGTTAGAAGCAGACACTTAAAAAGAAGTTAAATCCCTTCCCTTTATTCCTCTTATGCATATACAGACCCACAGATCAGACAGGAATTGGATAAGAAAAAAAAAATCACTATTCTGGTGCAGTTTTAACATGTTGTATCTGTTTTCTAGCCTGTCCTATTTCAAGCAACTTTAGGTAGAAAATATTTCATAAATGAAGACACAAGTTAAATCTGCAGTGCCCAGTGTGTCACTTGGTATCCTCTACATCTTCTGCTTGATTCAGCAGAGTCTGTGCAGTCTGCAGCACAAATGGAATAGAAATTCCAATTATACATAATTATCACTTTTCCCTCCTGCTTTCCTTTATATTTTCACTAGGTCTTAAAGCTGCTTTTATAGAACTGTCATACCGTCCTGGAAAATAAGCTAACAATTGGAGTGGTGCCTATGCAATGGTTCTAAAATCTCAACCAAGGGAGAAAACTAGCCAAGAAAAGCTCCAAGACATCTTAAAGGAGATGATCATGTAAGAAAAAGAAATTCTGTCTCTTGGCTATGGCTATTAGAAGAAAATCAGTTGCTATTTTTAGCATCATAGTCTGCTTTAGAAATTTTATTTCA
>WEKW01017616.1:1226-14033 GCA_013389905.1 Sula dactylatra | reverse complement strand
TTATTTTACTTCAGAGTGGCATTTCAGAGGCCTTAAATGGACTGAAGAGATGGCATGTGACCTTTAGGAATATTTTAGTTCTGCTTTCCTCTGAAGAAGAATATTTTAACCCTGTGTGGTTATATTATCCTAAGTCCCTTATCATTCTCTTTGTACGTCTCAAAATATATATGGCATTGGCTTGTTTCAGAATAATTGACTGTTGACCATACCAAGTTTTTTTAACGGAAGTTTGGGATTCCCGTATGGATATATGGGATGGGGATAGAAAACTAGGTTGAAGGTACTTTGCTGCTTTTTTTGTTAACATTTTGAGAACATTAACTTATTTAATCTATAGTTTTGCAAGTCACATCTCTGGATTTTCAAATTTATTATATTTTTATCACTGTTTCAAAGGTAGTGTTGGTGTTTGTTCAAATGAAACTATAACAGAGGTCTTGAATTGCAGAGGCTACTGATTAGTAACTGTTACTGGTTAGTAATACTGTAGTTTAGAACAAAAAGGTAGAAATTAGAAATTCTTCAATGCACATCAATCAAAACAATCACCAGTCCTTTAGAATACCTACCCAGACAAATGAATGGCAATAGAGATCAATATCTAATTAACCTTGAGCAATGCACTATTAAAAAATTGGCTACCTAGCAAAATACAATGGGCAGCAAAACAAAAAGATATATAAGCACGTACTTGATTCATATGAATAACTGAAAAAAATATAAAAGGAAATATAAAAGGAAATATAAAAGGAGCAAACACAAAGTTTGTTAATAATACCTGGTTTAACAATCCACCAGAGATTTGAGAAAAAGAAGTTAAAGATTCAAAATCAATGCAATACAGAAGCTGACCGCAGTGATGGGAGAATTGCTAAGGATTCTTTAAGGTACTCCAGCTATATCTTCTGATACAGAAGAAATGCAAACTCTGTTGCTCATAGGGTAGCTAAAGAAGTTAAAAGTTTTTGTCTTTTCCAGTAGCATCACTGCAGAACTAATAGTTTCAAGTATAAATAGCACCTAGTTGAATTCTCAGTGTTATCAGACTACAGCGAATTGCATAGATCAAGTCAGATGTGAGAAAACACAAAGAAAGTAAATGTATCATCATTCATACAGTTTAGAGGCTTTGTGGTCTAGTCCTCACTTATTATGTCATTTTTAAACTATAGCCTGGCAGAGAAATTCAGACTTTAGATATTTACAAACCTAATATAGGCCCCAAAGTAGGAAGCTCAACTCCATCCACAGCCACTGCAAAGGAAAGGCTCTTCCAGGGGCTAACTCAGGCGTTTAACTTCGATGTGCTGAATTATTCTCCAGAGTATCCCCTAGACAACTGAGTATAAGACAAGTTTCCTAAGAAAGGCAGCTAAATTGTATGCCAGTAGCTATGCCATACAAATATCTTTCCCCATTTCAATTAAAGCCTGAATTGAACTAAATAAAAGTGGCTTTGCAAGGTGATACTTTATTCCAAAGTTTCTTTCTTATCCCACAGAACATAAATTTCCATTTTCCTAAAGGGAAAGAAATCTCCAGTCATAAATGTTGCTGAGATACAGTCCCACATACAGGAATTGACCTTAATTGGTGTAATAATTTCAGCCTTAGATCTGAAATTCATATGACTACTTGTGGAAGGAAAACATCGTTTAGGGAAAATACGTAGCACAAGACTGGTACATCAAAACTACTCTGACGCTAATGTTTTTCAAAATACAGTCAAGACCCACTCTAATACTGTTAGGCTTTGTTTAATTTCCTCTTCTGCTAGCAATATGTCACACAGTTTCACATTGATATTTATACACCTATATGCCACTTTAAATACTTTAATGGATGCTTTGCCATTTATTCTTGAGTCAACACTATCCTTTTATACTACAAGTTTTCTTGCTTGTAATGAAAAAAAATTAAATCCTCCCCTGAGCATATGCTTTTTCAGATGTAGCAATTTCCATAATTTCCTTCCTCTTAGCCATCCAACCTTTTTCTTCTCTCTTCAACGTCATCATCCTATGTGAGAGGAAAGAAAAATATTCCTTCATTTACTGCTCAACCTAAATTGTCTTCAGTCTTGATCTCATCATTTGTGCAATGCCTGCAATTCTTACTTTTTTATTTATATATTTCTTATATTTGTATTCATGTATATTGAAAAAGCTTTTGGTCTCTGTTTTATTAGTCATAGGCACATTAAAATTTTACTTTTGGTTATTTTTGTATTATCTGTCTACTTTTTGACTTCTAGAGTGTAGTTTTCTATGTTGATCAACTTTTTTTCACTCCTTATAAGCTCTCTTCTCACTGTGAGTTAAGCATATGCTTGCTATAAATCTCTGTCAGGCAGAAAAAAAACTGATACAGGACATCCGAATGTGTTAAAAAATACATGATAAGGTGCTTTTAAATTCCATGAAGAAGCAGTAATGCAATCATATTATGAAGACCTGTATCCTATCCTGCAAACAGGTGACATTTTGGTAACAGAAGTTTTTGCACTTACCACATTTATATTTCTTTTAAGTGTCCTGTGAAGCCAACAATGGAGAAGCAGAGGCACAATTTGGGACAGGGAATACTTGACATTATACAGGACAACCAACAAGTTCAGAAAATTATGGTGAGACTGGTCACCTTTTAATTTATGTATCTTGCTGAATAGTGATTGCACCAGCTTAAACCAAATGTTCCACTAGCCCAGTAGTCACCCTCTGACAGTGGACAAATGTGGCTGCACAAGAAAAGGTATAAGAATTGGTTAATACTAAACGGTATTTCCTCTTAAGTATTTCCTACATCACCAATCACTTGCAATACAGTTACTGCCTGAGCTGGGGGTAGCCAGTAGGCTTTTATTAAACCTTTGTATATACCTGTTCTATGTATTTATATAGTTTCTCTTGAAGCAACATAAACTTCTAGTATTTATGACATATTATGGTAAAGAATTCCCTGTCTTAAATATACATTACTTAACTTGCCCCTCCCCCAGCCACAATATCCAAGATTACTTTGACTCTGAAATTCTGATCCAAGTGACTTGCCAAGAACCCTAAAAAGTTTGTTAAAGGGTCCTTGGTTTCTGATTGTTAGTCCCCAGGGCATTACTTTATCCATGTTGCCGGCTGTCAGATTACAGCTATTACGCCTTGACAAGAAAGGAATTGATTTTGGAATACGCAATGTGCTCTCCACTCTGCCAATGCTCCTCTATTAGCCACGGTAGATGCACCAAATGTATGTTGCTCTGCAGAAAGATGTATTTACTCCACATGCACCACAGCACCGAACTTCACAGACTCTTGATGCTCACTGCCGCTTCCACACAGCTCAGCAGGGGATTTCAAAGTGTATAGTCCAGCCCACGTTCTCCATTCATTTTGCCAGCTTCCCAGGGTATGTGAAATAGCTAAAACTTCAGTACAGTGACAACACTACATCAATAAATGGTGAGCCTGAGTTCCTAAGTTTGGAGGAAGACTCACTGATCATCTCCCAGGCTGGATGCTTGGAAGAACTTTTGGCCCTGGGTCAGTAAAAGCATTATCATTATCATCTTCAAATACAACAAAAAAGAAACAAATCCTACAGAACAGTCCCTCTGTGTGATAACAATTCCAAGTGTTGCAAACTTTCATGTACTTTTAAGATGTTTAACACTAAAATTAGTAGTTGTCCACTGTCGCTCGCTGTCTTATATTGTTCTAGTTTATTTCAGATACAAAGGCATCAGCACTATGGTTTATCTTCCTTTATCACTAAACTACATCCAAATATAACTTAGGCAAAGTTTCCTTTTTTAATTTCTTTTTTGTTATCCATATAGAAGGGCTCCCATGAAGCAGACAAGCACAGTTCACTAAATTGGAAAATCCTTATCAGTTTAGCCAAAGCTCAAGTCTTTATCTATTAGCAAGGTATGCAGGCCTTTACATAATCTGACAGTGGAGTTTCTGCCATTATAGTCACTATCTCAGCAGCTCGATGTCAGTTCACTTCTTCCAGGTATTTTAAGCTTTGCAAAGTTAAAGTTAACATGGTATGGTACCACTTCTTCAGATACCAGTATATGAAATTTCCTATTCTCATTCTCTTTACTAACTCAAATAATATATCAGAACTGGGCAATATTTGCTAGGAACCAGTTGCTTCTTAGGTCTCTGGCCTCTAAAATTTTTCAATTCCAGATGTCAGTCCTTTAAGTTGGCAGAAGCCAGAAATAGAAAACTATTTTCAATAGCAAAAAAAGCATCTTCTTTGTAAGTGTTGGAGAACGTGGCAATGGCTGTTTTTCCCTAGCCTGGGAGCTTGGTGACTCTTAGGTGCAAACATTTAAGATGGCAGCCTAGAAAGCTGATTCAGCACACTTAACTGAACATACCTAAAACTTAAACCCCTTAGTATCTAAACTCCTTAGTTAACCATAAAGCTCTCCACATGCCTAAACTTAGGCACTCTGCATGTTCATTAATGCCCTACTGGAGAATTAGGTACCTGTCTCCTAACTTACTGCCTTGCCATCCAGAGTTTAGACAGTGAAGGCAGAAACTACTTTTTGCCTAACTGCCCAGGGTTTGTATCTGCTGCTGTGATTCTGGTCTTAGGGAAAGTCCTTCCTCAGAGGGATGTCAAAGTCTTGAGGAGGGAGAAGATCAGAGCATGACAGCTGGAGGAGGAGGAGTCACAATATTTTCTCACACTGTTGAAATTGCCCATTAAGCAACCAGAGAAGCAAGAGTCATAAACAGTCAGATGGAGAGCATGCAAACAAACAAAAGATGTTAGCCTAGGAAGTGAAGCACAGGAAAGGGAGAGGTTCAGATCTGTGGACTGTTTCCAGGAGCTGGTCTTTCTTTTAATCCAGTGACCGTGTATTCAAAATATATGTAAACATTTTTGCATTATGTAATATCTGCTCACACCACTCACTTGCTGCTACCTCCTATGGCATGATCTAACTCTAATTACACTAAGTCATAGTAAATACATGAGTTTGTACATCATTAATCACAGTATTCTTTTTACATCTGCAAAAATCTCTTTGCAGCTCAGAAAGCATTATTCTGGAATGACCGCATGGTACAAGTAATCTCATTTTCCAGCCCTCTCTGCCGCACTAGGAAAGGCTATCTTTTGTATGAGACCATATGTCAGAGTCCAGCAGAGTAATGAACATGTTTCAGAGTATTTTGGGGAATTATTTCTTCTGAGCTTAAGTGGATTTATTTCCCCCCTCCCCTCTCTTAAAATAGGAATAACAGAAAATTACTTAATCAAAAATATCAGCTATACCTGTGAAAAGATGTCAAACTCTGCATATGCCTACATTATTAAAAAAATACAGATTTAGACATATTTGCCTAAGCAATTCTACCCACATGAATAAACTCTTCTAGAATTAACACTCACTTTGTTTGGTGGTAGAAATGTAGTTATTGTTTTATTTCACAGTGTAGGTAAATTATATGAAGCCATTTTTTCACAACTCACATAGGTATTTTATATGAAGACAATTTGCAAGAGTTATTAAAAGTCATTAGCACTTTGCATTGCCTCTGCTGCTTTCATGTATTGTAGCCACATGTTTTTAAGCACAAATAATTCTAAAAACACTGGCTAACTGAAATGACCTGAATAATGGCAGAGTCAATAGTGTAAGTGGAATAATTGATCAATTTAGCATGTATTTCTACTTAGGCTCCTCAATCAATAAGATATCTGTGATTAAAAAAAAAAAACATCTACCCTGTCAGAGGTAATAAAAATAGAACTAAGGTCCTGCTAGGGATGTCTAGATTTGCGTTATTAGGGGTCACCAAGAAATCTATTTCACTTATGCAATGCAACTGAAACACATTATTTGCCATCTTTCAGCTGTTCATTGTATTTCAAAGAAAAATAAAAAAAGACCCTCAAGGTCTACACTCAGAAGCATATAACATCATCAGTGGGTATGGATTTGCCTTAACTATCAGCTTAATTTGGCTTAGGTGTTAGACTGGGATTCATTTAATCTAAAAGTGTAAATGTTAACTATCCTCCCTCCCCAGTCGGTGGAGAAAGAGAGAGGGGATCTTCAAAGGACTGTTCAGCCAAATTATCTTAGGACAGATTCAGCTCCCTGTGAAGATGCCTATGTCTTTCCATTGACTATAGAGGAAGCCTGAACAGCTTAAACTAAATGCCCTAAACTAAAATTGGCAAATTTTAAAGTTAGGAGAGATGAGACCCACTCCAGGTACAGGCATAGACTGAGGGTCATCATTGTATGTCTTGTCCCATTAGTCCTTTACTCCAACAGTAATTACACTGACATTACATTGGTACAGGTCAGAATGAGTGAGGAGATCAGAATTTGGGCTGAAGTGTTTAAAAATTATTGCAGAGGAGTCCTTGGGAAAGCTCTAATTTTGTACAGGTCAATGGCAATTCTTGCCTGATACTTTCAGAGGCAATGCAGAGTTATGCTGTCCATAACCCTATTCTGTGTCTAAACAGCACATTTCAGCCCCTGGGTAATAACAATAGGAGATGCTTATTATATTTAATTATTAACCATCAGCTCTTTGAACTTATCACCTTAGTCTTTCAGCACCTGCATGATGGATGGCAAAATTCCCATAATTTCAACTTCTATCAGTCAGTAAGTAAAAGGTGAGCATCTGCTAGTGTTCACCAGTCCCTCAGGATATATATGACTATCATTATGATTGTTCTTAATGGAGTTTTACACAAATGAGTTAAGGTGAAGAAGGCATGCTAGGTTATTTTACACATATACAATGTCAAAGTATTTATTGCCCTGCATATGGCAACTTTTAAATATAAATAGATAATACCAGTAGAACATTCATTATTACATTTAAAATTTATGCAGTGACATAAATTTACATGTCCTTTTAAATGCTTTTGCATTTTAGACTTGATAAAAAACTCTAGTTAAAGAAAGAAAAGGTGGGGAAGCTGTACTCTATCCTCCATTGTTATTTCCACACATTAAGTTATGTCCACACCACAAAGCGAAAAAAAACCATCTTCAAAACTGGATACCGACAAGGCAGGTTCTCATAATCCCATAAGAAAACTGGTAAATTCTGCTCAGAGGTAGGGTTTCCTAACTGAAACACAGGACCTACAAACACGGATATGTTACCTTCAGGACTTGGGGTGCTAATACATCTGTATTGGCATATAAAGCACGGGCGCTGCCTTAGTGCATCTCTTTGGGTCAGAACACCTGTACCCTCATTCACTGTGCCACAAGGAGGAGTTTGGAAGGTACTTATAGGAGCAGCCAAAAAGCCTCTTCCAGCCGTCCACTTCCACCAAGCTCAGCCACAGGGGAAATTTGACTTTTATGTGCAATGCATTAGCAACTTTATAATTTAAAATCTGATTTTCTCTCAAAGCATTCTCATAAATTAGGCCGGAATAATGAAGCAGATAGCATCAGAGTCCTCTGGGAAGCTTTCAAGCCGACTACTGCCACGTTCTCTCCCAAGGCTACTCCCCTAAAGAGATCTCATTGCTGAGAGAATATCATATTCCCTTGCCTCATGCATCATGTGAAAATTATCTAGAAAGTCACATTACTTATATCTTGTAGGACTCGGTAATGAAGCCTGGAATTCATGTGACTCTAGTGCAAAATGGCAATGTAATGGCATACTGGCACGCCAAAGGTGTATTCCATAAATCTGGTGAGTTGTGAAGAGTTGCCCATGATGCCTGATAAAATAGGAATGAAATTGTCACTTAAAATTTGAACAGTAATCTCTGAATATTCCACATAAGTCATTGCTGGGTATAGAACAGAACTGTGTAGTCTGTTCCTGGTGCACAGCTGGCATACAGACAGATGTACAGACACACACACAGATCAAAGCTGTAGGTAAACTTCTGGTAAGAAAAAAGTGCAGTAATAGGAAAACAATTTCCCAGCCTTTTTCCTCTTGTAGTAGGGATATAAATGCATGAAACCTCTATGACTGCCCACCAGACATGCAGATATGTAGAATCCATATTGAAAATTCATTACTGGTAAAGCAAATATTTTACTTTTTTAAACACTTTAGTAATTATATTATTAAATGTGTGGATATTTATGGAAAACCTCATTTTTACATTCATAAGCATATGAAAAAAGTATTTATCCTATTTATTGTTTGGCAATTATAATTATAATAAGTGGTACAACTGTTTATGACTTGTTATATCTACCATAACCAAAAAATTTTACAAATTCAAAAATTAGGAGACAGCATGAGATAGATAGATAAGAAATAAGATTTCTCCAAGTGCTATGAAGATGTTTGGAAACCAGTTAATAAAAGTTGGGACTCAGGTAAGGACCTTCAGAGAGGAAAAAGGACATCTCTGTATTTGAGAGATTCTTACTTTCCCTGGTGTTTTGTGCCAGTTTTCTCCTGCAATTTCAGGAAGACTTGAATGAGTCTCCAGCAGAGTTCCTCTCTCCCATTCAAGGACACCTCAGTGAGACAGAGGGCATTTTGCAGAATAACCTCCCTGGGGGATCCCCAGCTGTGAAACTTCTGTTCTGTGTCTTGATAAATGTAAATTTCTTAATCTCTATCAAGTTTTTTCTCCAGCTGCTGACAAGAGGAAAAGAGGATGCTTGAAAGCCTTTGCTGGCATTTTAGATGGTCCCTACTAGTTACAGATCAATTAACTTTATGACAATGTTTCAGGTTATGATATAGTTTTTCAGAAGTAATTTGAGGGTAATGTCCATTTTTATATGAATGTCTGGGGCAAGTCAGGCAATTAAAATAGTGATTGTAAAACAATAGTAAAAGTATATATCAGAGATTCTCTGGATAAGTGGTAGTATTAATTTTTTCAGATATATCTTCTGAAACTTCAGAAGATGCTCTTGTGCTCTCCTCAGTTACCCCATGTTGCAGCCTACTTTGAAAATCCCCTGTAAAAGTATTACATACTGGAAAAACCTTGTCAAATAACTGTGTAATATGATAAAGCCAGCCAAATCTTACTTAGTTTTGTTTAAAACAATAGAAGTGATACTGAGATTTTTCTCAAATCCATTTTCATCTTTGTTAGCATAACATCAAAAGAGAAAAAACGTTTTCTTCTTCTGCAGTATTTCAGTCTTTCTTTGTCTTGCTTCTTATGTAAGAAGCTGAATGTAAATGTTTGCTTTTGTGTTCTATAATGTGGTCCATGCATTTTAGAACCCCAAATCTAGGAGTTTTCAGAACATTCTGATTTTCTAATTTTATTTTTTCTGTGTTGCTCAGTTCTCTGAGGATCACCAAGCAATCCAAATGTAATCTTCAAATAAATGATAGTGAATCTAAATTTTTCCACAGTACAGTTTATGCTGGTAGATACTTCAGACTAACCAAGGGTGTATACATAAATTTGCAGTTTAAAATTTAATGGATTTTTTTTGCAGTGTCTGACTGCATGATTTAAAATGATCATTTTTTTCAGCAGTTTTTCTACCCATATTTCGCTGCTAATGCTGAGTCAGAGAGTTCAGACTGTTTAATTGAAAATGGGCTGGCAAGTCTTTACAACCTAATCGAAAACCAAGAAGAGTCAATGGGAAGACATCTATTGACTTCATTTAACTTTAGAAAGCTGTACCAAAAGCTTGATGTGTATTCAAAGCATATTTATTAGCATCATTTAAAATTCCTTCCCAGCTCCTGCTATCATGCAATCTTAGCTAGACATAGAAATGGAGACCTTCAGCCCTTCTTGGCTAAGAAACTAATCTTATTTTGCCTTGGTTTTGCTAATCTTATTTTTAGAAAAGTAATTACATTTTGACAAGAAACATTTGCCTTTATTAAATATAAAATCTCTCAGACTTGTTAAAAGTAGTAACAGAGAGTAATACAGTAGTGCTGGGGGTCTGGTGCAAGAATTGAAATGAGGTACTTTTCCAGCCAGCTGCCATACCTGCTTGCCCTTTCCCACAGTCAGCAACCTGGGAACATCACTGCAGTTACAATGCCAGCCCATTCAGTAGCTCACCACTGATCTGCAGAACACCCAATATTTATTTGCAATATCTGCATCCCAGATGTAATAGAGAACTAGAGCAGCAACCCTAATTATTTGTGGTTGCTCTGGTGTGCAGGAGCAGCTTGAAGGATTAACTCAGGACTAAATCTGCATCTTATCTGCACTATTTGTCCTCAGAATCAGCTGTTAGGCACTTGTAGTTAGTACTCCCTGAACAGAAACAGCTTGTTTTTTAACACAAATTCATGGCCTGCTTACTTGCTGCATAGATAATTGCCACTCTGGTGGGAAGGCCCATTTGAGCCCAGAGGAAAACACTTCCTCTGGGTGTTGGGCTCGAGAGGCAGCTCTGCTCCGAGGTGTCATGGTTTCACTTTGGACTCTCTGTCCAAACATGATATCAACCCAACATCATATCAACCATTATTTTTTTACAGTTGTGGCACTTTGTGTTATAGAACGACAGCTGTCCAAGGCTCTCCACAGGCAAACAGCTGCAACAGGCTCAGCTGTAAGAGACTTTTGCAGAAAGAAAAGATCTTCCTGACAGCATTGATGCATTACTGTGGTCACTCTAGTTAACGCCATTGTAGGTATGGTTTCCTGTGCATCATTTCACACTGCTTATCACATGCTTATCTGACTTTTGTTCCTTTGTGAAATAAGATAAAAAAGAGAAGAGGAGAAAATGTATTTTTGTGTACAGTCTATATACAGTAGGGCATTGCCTTGATCCTTCTATGGGTTCTTCTGCTGCAAAACCTTGAGGCATCTTAGCAGCTAGAATGAAGTAAACAGATGTTTTCCTGGTTTTATTTATGTGTACCATAGAACCTCGCCAATTTGTAACATTGCATAGGAAGACCCATTGTCAATGACAGAGTAAATGAACAATTTGCAGATCAGAATTTTATTCATTTGTTTTCTAATTGTCACTTGTTTTCAGCTATTTGTGGTAATACATCATTATACTGGTATTGTTATTGTTATTTATATTAGTATTGTTACTACCTCAGTAAAAGTTCTTAAAAAAACCCGCCAGACAGTATTCTAGTTAAATGGATATATCGGTGCCTGGAAATAGACAAGGACTAAGTAGTAAAGGAATCCTTTCTAGTGCATAGGTCACTTCTACAAAGCTGTCAGGAAAATAAATGTTCAAAAGTATGTTGTTCAGATGTCAAACACACTAATAAATGCTTTGGAGAATGGCATGTAAAGTAATGTCATATTAATAATATTATATCTCAATAAATTTCTGTTCCTAAATCTTTACAGGGATATAAGAAAGTGATAGGTAATGATTCAGTCTGAAAGTGTACTTCTTCAAAATACAATTTATTTTAGGTACTAACTCCTCACATGGATACACCCATAAGTGAAATATTACAACGGTTCCCACTTTGACGAACAGCTAGCACATCCAGTAGCCAATTTTTGAAGTTTTGCAAAGATTAGTCACTGAATTAGAAAGGTATTCAAAAACTGGTTTATTATTTTTCTTTTCTGACCTTTGCCTAACCAGAAAGAAATCTTTTTGCTCAATAATTACAGTTTTTACACCCAAATTTGTACCCCAGTTCACTTTTGTATGAAGCAGAAACGGTTGAGACATGACTGATATAAGACTAAGGTCATATTGACTCTTTAGAGTGCCTCCAGATAGCTGTACAATCCATGTCCAGAAGTTTTCAGAGACCTGCCTTTCCCTGCTCTTTTAGTATAGGTTACCTCTTTTGCTTATGGCAATTAAAGCTAATATGCACACCTATAACTTGGAGTGTCTTAGGAAGTGGTGTATGTTTGCCATTTTTACCTCTCCTATGGGCACAGTAGCCTCTGGCAAAAACCAAAGGGTATATTTGGGGGCAATAACTTCTTTATCATTTCACCAGTGGCCATCTGAAGGCACCCTTCAAGGTACAGAAGTCCAGAAAAAATGTTTAGATTCAGCTTTCTAGTTCTCTTAAAACAAATCCAACTTTATGCTTGAATATTTTATCTATTTTATTTATTCTATTAAACTGTATCTGAACGCTACTGAAGGCTGAAGAATCTTTGAGGAAAGCATCTTCTTCAACACATGCTACACTTTTCTTCCTGTACTCCTATAAGCCCAGATAGCTGGAAAACATAACTTCTGTACAAAGATTTATCAGGCCTTGAAAAATCATTATTTTTTTTCAGAGCCAGACAGCACAGATGAAGGTAAGTTCTGTAAAGAGTGAGTGCTTTATGGGTTTAGTAATGAGAAACAGAAATTTCATCTCAAGGATAAAAGATCAGTTTCAGTTTGAAATCAGTCTAAGTTAATATTTACAGCTTCTGAGAGAACTGCAAAAGATTTGAAGTTCCAGAAATCAGATTTATTTTCAAAAATATTACATTCAGAAATCGTGATTTGCTTGAGTGAAGCATGCATAAACTAAACCATGAAGCTGAAATGTTAGCAAGAACTCTAGAGACTGTCTCATAGAGAGACTTACTGGCTATATTCAATCTTCTTTACGTAGCTCACATAGTCATTATAGTGCTTGAAGACCAAATGCCTATCCCTGGACTAGCCTTCATTCTCTACATTCCCTTTTCAAATCCAGCTAGAGAATTTAAATCCAAAAGAAAAACCAAGATCATCTAGGCAACTGCAGCATATCAAAGTCCATTGGATATACAGTATTTGTTCTTATACTGACTGTAATAATTTGCATTTGTTTAAAATCTAACATCTAATCATTGTACATTTAGTCTTGATTTAATGACATCTACAGGTGGAGAATCTGCTTG
>WEKW01017606.1:16537-31258 GCA_013389905.1 Sula dactylatra | reverse complement strand
GGGGAACCCTCACAATTCACAATTTAACTTGTATTTATCTTCAGTTCTTTTAGCTTTGCATTATAAATTAAAGAAGATGAGCAAAGCACACATCTTCCTCCCTGTCACTGCTGGAGGCTGCAACGTGATCGAATGAACTGCGATTCTTTCCTTCTGCCTTATTAGCCCCCCTTGGAAAAATGCTCTCACCTGCACAAGGACAGGAGACCCTGCTGACAGTAAGAAAGTCTTCCATTTGAAGCAGCTAGACTATTGAATTTCAGTTGTCAAATAGCAAAGTTCTTCCTGTATCCTCCAGGTACCGAAATCACTTAAGTGAACAGTCTCTATCCTTTGAATTTCACCAAATGTTACACCAAAGTCTGATAAGGAGCCCAGCCATTCCCCTCGGCCTGGTTCTCTCCATTTAAAAGCAATTTCTACTTCTAAACACTATACAGTGAACCAGGACTTAGCCTATCAGCACCCCCATTCTGAGTGCACTGAATGCACTGTCTGTGATTAATGAAATAACCAGAGAATAAAGCAAAGCTGTCCTTTCCAATTCTACAAAAAATAGTCCTATCCTCCTGACCTGAGCCAGGAAGCAGAAATAAATGACCAGCTGCACTCTCTCAAATTAGCTGTTTATACACACAGATATGATTAGATAGAATCAAGATGGAAGACGTCTAAAGCTTATACTTTAAAAGTGCAAGATAATCTGAAGATCACTAAGAAAGCACGTTACTTCTAAAAAAATAATCTAGAAATAGTACACCATACCTGATAATCAATACATTTGTTCAACTACAGAATATAAACTCTCCTATTATGACAAGCACATATAAATGTACAACTGAGATGCAAAATTTTCACTGAACACACCACTTTCCAAAGGAATATATAATCACATATATAGATAGTGAGCACTGATGGCTTGTGCAAAAAAGCCAATGCTGCAAGACTGTTAGAAGCTTCTTTAGGTTTACCCGTATTATTAATATTCTTAAATTAATAAGGAACATAAACCTCATCTGAGGACTTTCTGAAAAGCGGATCCATTGATAGGTTCCAAAATGCTTCATGAGCCAAAAAAACATGAAGAAAGTTTGCATAATCTGACACTTCAGACTAGAATACTAATAATATTTTCTTATGTTTTGGTTGTTATGCAGAATTCAGGAGCATCTTTTAAAGTAATTGCAGTGTCCACCTTATCTGCAGCTTTGCATTTAGATGTTCAGGTGTATATTGATGGAAAAAAACTATTCCCGGGGGCTGCCAGAGCACACATTAACATTTACTTTGGAGACATCACCCATCAGCATATCGACCTCAGTATCTGACAACAGGGAGGAAAGTAGTGACTTTCGGATGAAGTTAGAAGCTATTAAATCCTTGAAGCAATTCTCTAGGATTATGGACAGCTGATCAGCATTTAAAAATTTAGTTGACATACTAGTCAGTTATACTTGTTGAATCATGAAAAACAAATACTGAAATACGTCACTGCAAAAAGTTAACCAAAAAGAAAATTAACTCATCTTTCTGAGTAGTGTGATGAAAAAAAATACAACCTAATAGAGGATGTCAACTTTTGTTTTCTTTTAAAAAAGCATTCTGTGAGCTCTGGAATCAGGAGGCCATGTTGCACGTGATTTGTATCCTGTGAGACCTTCAACCAAGCTCCTAGAGTTTGGCCATTTCCTACATCTCTCCCTTACGGATGAAGAAGAATCTAGTTATAGCACAACTCTCATCCCCATACTGGCCATCTGTTTTCACAAAATACACAGAAACTTATTTATCATCGAGAATGAAATTTCTCAATCCTCTTCAGTTTAAAAAAAATAAAATTGAGGGGAGACAGAAAGATATACAGTGTGACACAGTAAGCCTCATCTCCTTAAGAGATAAAGATTTTGTAAAACCAAACACTCACCTACTACACCAAAAGCAGAGACAGCTCGAGATAACCCAGAAGAGCCCTTCTGCCCAATCTTTGTTCTGTTTCCCAGGTCTAAACGGCCAAGAAGTTCCCTCACCTCTTGTTGAGTATACACATGCTTTAAAATAAAAAGTCACTTAAGTTACTGCCTTGATAGTTAAATGTTATTTCATGTCAGAGAATAGAAGAATTTACTTAATATACTATAAACCAAACACCTGCTCTGCATCCTCTGTCTCCTGTTCCAGTCCTACCAACAAGTACAACAAATTTTTTTACACAAAACACTCACCCTTCACTGCAATAGAAATATTCATGGTCACATGTGGATTCAAACATTTTTAAGACTTAAGTGTTAAGATTTTAAACCATAAACTTCTTGGAAAGGAATCAAGTCTTATTCTATTGTGTACATTAAGATTCTTGTTGCTGCTGTTTATTTTGCTTCAGATCTGATATATCAGAAACACTAAAAATTTGGCTAGATAGTAATTAAACATATTTTGCACTTAGAAGAGCACAGCTGAACACAAGAAAACCATTGGGAGCATATACATAATAAACTGAAAAACTTGGGAAAACTTCATTAAAGTGAACATGCTGTTTAGAGATCTTGTGGCCACTCCCACACTGTAACTAGTCATTATCGTGCTAATACTGTATGCACCTGATATACAAGGAGAGGCCGAGAGAGAGAGTTGGGATTGATCAGCCTGCAGAAGAGAAAGCTCAGAGGGGATCTTATCAGTGTGTATGAATTCCTGGTAGAAGGGCGTAAAGAGGCCTGAGGCAGACCCTTCTCTGGTATCCAGTCAAAGGACAAGAGGCAATGGGCACAAATTGAAATACAGAAAATTCCATTTGAACATAAGAAAAAGCTTTTTTACTGTGATGATGGCTGGACACTGGAACAGGTTATCCAGAGACACTGTGGAGTCTCCAGCCATATTCAAAACACAACTGGGCATGGCCCTGAGCAACCTGATCTAGTTGACATTGCTCTGAGCACAAGAGTAGGGTTAGACAATCTCCAGAGATCTCCTCCAACCTCAATTGTTATATGACTCTATGATTCTGTAACATACCTTTGTTGAAACAGATTAAATGTGTAATATTTAAATTCAGCTCAATATAGATAGTATTATTTGGAATAACTGAAAAAAACTAAACAGAGAGGCACTCACCTTATCATCAATTATGACCAAATCCTTTGGTTCAGTGCGATCTATTTTCAAAACACGGTATTTTGNAAAAAAAAAAAAAAAAGAGTTAGAATATTATACAAGATAAAGCAACCAAAGCCCATTGTAACTTAAGACATCAACAATGCCATTTATATAGTTTCTAGACTAGATCCATTTCAGCTAACATCAAATATGTAATATTCCATATGGACTGTGAATAAACTGCTTTAGATATCAATACCTTAGGCAGGTTCATTTGTATACAGTCAACCTTTACAACTTAAAATACCTCAAGCTCTCCACTGTACAAGCAGGAAAAAAATTAAAAATTGAAGAAAGGTGAAAACCTGTTTAGAGAGGAAAAAAATGTAACTTACACCAGGCACTGCCAAACTACGCCCTGCCCCAGCCATTACTGTAGTCCCGTCTGCTTTGTAAAATTTAGCAGAAGCTTATACACATGAGCTTGTAAATTTTCATGATCTGAAACTACTGTTACCATATTGTAAACCATTGCTCTTTCTGCCAACTTTCCCAGTCTATACTAAAACTATAAGTACTTCAGTACTGAAAGTTTTCTTCATTTTTTACTTATATTTGCTATGAAAGACTTCTCACCAATGTTCTTCCACAACACTCAAGTTTAATTGTTTAACAGCCATGCTTGTTAAAAATACTACTTTCTTTAAAAGGACTAGCTTTATTTCTCATTCAAAATATGAAAGAAAGACCACAGATAAACATATTATGTGTCCATTTCTTATTTAAGGGAATCAAACTATAATGAATTTTTACATTTAGAGGAATTAACAGTAAGCACAGGTTGCAGGACTGACTTGCTATAAGCAGCTCTCATTTTACTAATTCATTTAATCAGTGTGGTGCTACCACACAGCAAGGTGTAACTCATTAATAATGCTCAGCCTTGTAGGAAAGCATGGCATATTCATGTGGATCTATGCAGCCAGCTCTTAACTTTAAAAGTCACATGGATTTAAGACGTGGGAGAGAAAATCAATAACATTCATGCAAACCTCAGAATTTCATAATTTATAACACCTAACAATTAGGTGTTAAGAAACATCTTTATTATGAAAATATTTAAGGTGAAAGAAGAACTTAAAGCCCTCTTCAGCTTCCTTGAAATCACAAAAGCATCTAGGTAGTCAGTAAGCTCTAAAAAAATAAAATACTTTAAGAACTATAAAAGGAAACACCACCAACTCCTAGCTCCACCTTACACACTGATATTATAGTGCTTACTGTGTGGCAAGTTTTGCTGTTTACTCCTAAATGACAGTAAAGAAGGCCCTTCAAAGTCATATGCCATCGCAGCACTCCCTTACTGAAGCCTTCGAGGCAGCACTTCGGCACAAGAAACTGTTCCGTACTGGTTTTTTAGCAGCAATGTGCTGCTGTGCAAAGCCCAGGCTCCCCAGCCTGCCCCCCTCAGAGTACCCTCCGCAGAAGATCCCACAGTGCCAAGATCTGTGCTTCCCAGGAGGGAAATCATAATGACAGGGAGCGAGTTGGAGCCCCCACTGCGTGGCACTGAATGGCACAAAGGTGGAGGGTGGAGCAATTCTGCTGGTATCACCCACCAGCAAGAAACACCAAACCACCAAGGTAGACAATTGCTTAGGTGATGCCATCATACCAGCTTTTTCTTCATGTGGTAGAAAGTGAATGGGCAGAGTGAAATATATTTATTTGTAATACATAGATGATAATCCAGTTTGCATTTTAAGAATGCTGCTTCTCTATTTGTAGAAAATTGTTAATTAATTAAACAGTTTTAAGTAGTCCATAATACTACAAGACAGCTCAGCGATCTCCCCCCATGTCCAGCTCATTAAATGAACTTAATTTCTTCCCAAAGCAACACCTATGGCTACCGACAAATCATCCTGAATAAAAACAGAACAGTACAACTTTAACGGCAGTTTGGACCGAAGACCACACTTAAACTTGGAAGATGGCACATGATACACGGGGGGTGGGAAGAGATAATACAGAGTTGCAAATGCTATTCCTAAGGAAGTTCAGCTGGATACTTCTCCATTTCCATTTTAATAGACCAATAAAACATAAGGAAGTGCTATGAGGAATGCATCACACACATCAGCTTGGCAGCAGCTGTAGTGAGCCATGCACAGCTACAGGGCCAGCTTTAGGTGCTGCTGCTGCTTAGAACAGCAGCGGAGTTAGATTAGATGAGAAGTTGTATCTGCAGACTACGGTAGCAACCACCATAATGACTGGTACTTAGCAAGGTCTCTTTGAAGTCCTTTAAGGACTAATTTAGGGGGGTTGTTTTAAGTTAGAACGCTAGGCTGTATAACGTATTGAGGAAGGTCAGTTGACAACAGCATCAAAACCCAGCATCAATGGACTTAAAAGAAGCCACCTTCTTAGAAAGCCAGGCAATGGGAAATCTCAATTTAGCAAATGGGAATCTAAGCCACTGCAAGTTAGAGGATATTCTTGTGGAAGTAATAAAGAAGGAAACACCTGCAACAACTTTTGAATTTGGACTAGTCCTCAAAACAATGAGCCCAAAATTAGACTTCTACTTGGGAAGTTTTCAGGACTAGCTAACAATCAACAACCCCAGAATTACTAGAAAAATGGCAAGATATGCCAGCTCAAACAAAGATGATATAAAACTAATAATGCAAAAAATGAAACTAAAAAAAGATATTTCAGCATTAGCTGCTTCTGCTACCTAATTTATGCATCTAATGAATAAATAAGTCTGTTTTACTAGATGATAGGGAGCACAAATAAAACCATATCAGAGACATGTACCACAATTAAATTTGCCATCACACAGGTGCTAGGAAAGAATAAAGAAAAATGCCAAATCAACACAACACTGAGCATGTATCATCAAATAAATTAATTTCTGAGATTGTAATACAGTTGTGAAATTAATCAAAGCTAAAATGTGCTGTACTGTTTACAACTATTTTGATTAACAAAAATCATTACAGTAAAAGAAATGAGAATCCACAGGTAAGCTACAGAAACCTTTCTGGGAGTTTCTATCCTTATTCTTTTATTCCATTTATTACTAAGTTGAAGTGAATAAATTGAAACATTTTCCAAATGTCTCGATTCTATTCCACAGCACAGCCACTGCATTTAGATAAATGGACAACCCTGACCAACAAAGTACTTTCTCTAGAGAACAGTACAAAAGGGGAAACTGTACAGTCTTCCTCATACTACTCTGTTGAAGTTTTTTAACCATCACCTGAGATGAAACACGCTGTTTCCAGGTTTTGTCTGCCCTTGGCCTCGCTGAAACTTGCTAACGAGTGCACTTTACCAACCAGGACAGCGCATCATGCAGGTACTTGCCTATGAGATCTGGACTGGAGCTTAATTTATTGCACAATTATCACTAAGCAACCACAAGATAGGAAGAATCATTAGTCACTTCCACCTGGGACTGAGTTTTGACCAAAGCAATCTATTTACACCCTCTTTTATCAACCTTTTGATTCAGCCAAACCAATAAAAATAGCTTCTTCTAAAAGGAGTCTAAAAAAATAAAAAACTTCTTACTGCAAATTGTTGTTTATAATGGCAGGATAATAATTCTGAAATCAAACATTCTGCCCCCAAGTTTTTTTTCTTTAAGAAGATTAATTCTCAGAACTCCTGATCTAAATCTATGATTTGCTTCTTTTTGTAGACTAATTATCATTAAGAAATGTTTGCACTGTAAAGAACTTATTTCTCTCATCAGTTAAAAAGCAACGCACAGCTTAATCAGCAGGGGAAAAAAAAAAGAGAAGTGAAAATACACTAAAAGTTACTTGAAAATACGGCAGTGCACTAATACAGCCAATTTTTAAACCAGCAAATAGCATAAAGAAAACTCTTAGGAACTTACACAAAACGTTTGCAAAAGATACCCGTTGGGCGCATGGATGTGTCTAAAGCCACAAAGCCCTACGGAAGTGTGGTGGGATGACGGTGGCCAGCAGCCAGCACCCCACCCAGCCGCTCCCTCACTCCCCTCCTTAACAGGGCAGGCGGAGAAAACAACATGGAAAAGGTGATGGGTCAATGTAAGGACAGAGAGATTGCTTAACATTTACTGTCACTGGCAAAACAGATTTGACTTGGGGAAAATGAATGTAATTTATTGACAATTAAAATAGGTTCTGATAGCAAGAAACAAAGACAAACTAAAACACCTTTCCCCCCACCCTCCTTCTTCCCAGGCACAGCTTCACCCCCAACTCCTCTACCTTTCCCCTGCTCCAAGCAGCACAGGGGGTGGGAAATGGGGGATTGCAGTCAGTTCATTAACAGTTCCTCTCTGCTGCTCCTTCCACCTCACACGTTTCCCTGCTCCACTGTGGGTCCTCTCCCCAAGCTGCAGCTCCTTCAGGAAATATCCCCCTGCTCCAGCGTGGTCCTCCCCAGGGGCTGCACAGTCGCTCTGCTCTGGTGCCTGGAGCACCTCCTTCTTCACAGACCTCGGCCTCTGCAGGGACGTTTCTCACATTTTTCTTCATTCCTTTCTCTCACACAGCATTTTTTTACTCTCTCTCAAATACATTATCACAGAGGCTCCAACACGTTGGCTGCTGGGCGCAGCCATGCGCTGCGGTGGGTCTGTTGGAGCTGGCTGGAACCGGCCATGTCCGGACTCTTCTCACAGGGGCCGCCCCACAGCCCCCAGCACAGGGACACCTGCACCCAGTACAGGAAGGTATTTACGTTCTAGTCACACTTCCTGGTCACACTAAAGAAATAGACTGGGTTGCCAGATGAGAAACCTTCATGTGAACACTGAGACTTTAGATCAGCACTCTATTAGGTCTCTAATTTATGCTTAACTGGGCAGTGCGATGGTAACTGTCACCTGCCATCAGACATCCACCCTCCTTCACAATGGGCATAAAGTTATGCAAGAAAACACCTCTTCCTCATATTTTTGTGGTGGTTTTAATTTGCACTGAACTTGACTGTCGATCAGAAATCTTCAAGGCATAAACAAGATATTAAATAGGGTTAAAAAAGGTATAGGTCCAGCCTTTTTTCTCTACTACACCAAAGAAGGGGAGAAAAATAATCACACCTAGATGTAAGGTACAGCAAAAACACTACTATGTCCTTTCTTTCTATAGATCTTATACCAATTCAGAGAGCATCTATCTTTCACCTCTCATAGAAACTGGCAGAATGACATGAAGAAAGGAACAGATAAGGGGTGAAAAGAGGTACCTGAAAATACAAAAAATTCAGTTGGCATGTTGTCTGCTTCCCATAATCTGTTGAAATTCTTCAAAAGAGGCTCTTTCAAGTTAAGCAATTTTGAGAACACACCCTGCCAAGCACCACACTGCATCCTACAGCCACATCATTCGGTGCCCTTTTGTCCCAGGGCAACCAAAGCTTTTTTGTCCCAAACAGGATTTTGCTCTTTCGGCTCTATTGAGGGGTTCCTCAAGATTTCCCCTTCTAATTTTCAGCTAAATCTATTAATCATCATCACACATTTTCCTTTAGCCAAATACTTCTCTTTTTAGCACCTGTTCTGCTGGAATACTTTCAGAAACGTAAGAAACTGGATCCCTCTTCAGCGCTCACTTCAATAGACTAAAGAAATTTTGCTGTCCCTTTGCTCCTCCCAAGACATCTCTAGCATCATGTTACATCACTGGACCCCCACTGGACCTGTTCGTGGTTGAATTCCTATTTCTTAAATGAATATGGACAGAAAGTGAACACAATACACCATACAAGGTCTTAGTATAGAGATACGTTAGTATTTCTCATTAATGACCATACTACAAAAGACCACATCTGCCTTTTTCAGACTTGTACTTCATCAGCGGCTCAACCTCCCACCCCTTCTTCAGATAAAACATCCAGATCATCATCCTCCTCCTATACTGCCTCTAAATTGATAAACTCTCAACAAACTTTTATCAGTGTGTAAACTATCCTAAGGTGCATGAAGTTTCATAGTATAACATTCTATTACAAATTATTTATTTTACCTATTCCTGAGGGTTGATATAATTTCTTGCTATCTTGTGCTCTGATTATCCTAATTATTTGCAATATTTCAAAACTCTAATCAAACCTGACCCACATTTTGGGCTAATAACGTTCCTGAAAATGCTGAAGCATATTGGTCCTAAAAGCATTACTTGAAAAGAATCAGCCCTATGAGACAATTCCTTATTTACTTCACACTACCTTCTCTACTAACCTCCCTTCTCCCATTAGCAAAGCCAGAGATTTTCCTTGTAGCACTGCACCTCCATAGAGGATTTGGTTTAAATACATAAGGCTATCTAATTTTTAGATTAAGATGTGCAAAACAACCAGGTTATTCTGATGGCATCTTTGTAAGTCTAGACTGCATTTTATGTCATTTACGTTAATTTTCAACTACTTTCTTATAGAGAATTATGTACAGGACTTCAGAATGGATTAAATATTCCATTTGTCACGTTCCAGTCACAGCACCACCCTTGACTTGAACAACTTGAAAATATTTACAGTCATTCTGCTGTTTAGTATGCCTACATCTTCAAATTTCCAGGATGGAGATAATATTACCCTTCAATTACAGCATGTTGAATATATTGGATTTTATTTCTACAACTACTCTGATTGCTCCCTGTTTCATAACCTCAGTCTTCGTTCAGTCTTCACCCCTCATTCAGTATGTTTGTACTCACAAAGTACATTCTTACCTTAAATAAGGAAAAATACTCATTTAGTTTTAGGGCCATAACAAACTTCATTTTGAAAATAAACGAAAATACCTATTTTTCTTCATCTTTGCATTACATTTAAATATGTCAATTTGTGATAATTTCTCCACAAACTCCTCATCACCATTCCATCCAGAAAAGCGGATTCACAACAAAATCAAATCTCTAAGAGTATCTCTCTCTGTTGAGCTAATGACTACATGGTGACACCCAGGACAACACAGGACAAAAGAAATAAAATATATGTTGCCAAAACAACTTAGGCAGACGTTAGAAGGCACATCTTTCACGTGTGGTGTGGCAATACCACTTTTGAACTTTGTTTTTGTTCTGCCTGAACAGCATATATGCTTCAAAACTGTGGTATTCTCATCACTGCTATTCCACCAAGTATCTGCCATACTCATAAATGGTCTCAGGTCCCACATACACCAGTTGCTTGAGTTTTTCTATTTTATTGCCCATTTCTATTTTATTGCCCATTTATCTGGCACTATATCAAGGCATTTAAGACAGAAACAGTGCTTTCCCAAGTTTCACAAAACCCCTTCTCTTGTCCCAACTCCAACCTCTGCTCCATTATGTCATCGCCATTCCTGGATATGCCATTACAGAGGGAATAAGACAGTCAGCTCCAGAGAGACCAAATTTCACAGCCACTTCTAGCTCGAAAATTTTGATAGCTAATGGTTGCCCAGTAGATTATTTACTACTTCCAACGTTTTTAAATGAGTCAGATAACCATAATCAGTGCACTTCATAATTAAGTAAAAATTTTGTAGCTTTTTCTGGGAGATCATCATCTAAGTTAAAATTTCTCCAATTTGATCACAGGCTACATTCAGCATTAAACAAGCAAACCTTGGTTTTGTCAATACAAAACCATTCAAATTATTTTTAGAAAAAATGAGATTTAAAAAAAAAAACCAAACCCACATAGCTTTCCCTGGGGAAAAGTGCAGAAACATCTACAGGTAATTATGCTAGTCACACTGCTTAATAAGCTTGTGCAAGTCATTTGGATACTGTGGAGATGGAGACTGTAGAAGAACCTGATTAGAATGAAACAATATTAATTAAGCCTCATAATATCCTGAAAGATAGGCAAGTGATATGCCTTTATATAGAGATGGCACAAATTGACTTGTTCAATGTCACACCGCCTTAGGGGAATGATAATTTCCAATGAACTAACCTACAGCTTTCAGGTGGGCTTCATTTGGGGGATACACAAAATTTCCATCTTCTCCTGAAGAAGAGAGGAAAATATCTTTTGTTTCTTATTATTATCATATTGCTGAAATATCTTTACTGCCCTCTGGCGTGCATTTCAGCAGTAAATATATGCATTAAATGAAAGATAATTGGCATTGATCTGACTACAACTGTTTCAGTTCATTTTTCTGACTACTTCTAAACAAGTCTTCAACTTCCCCTGACAAACAGGACATACAATTCATATCTCCATCATTTTTACTGACCCAAAGCATCAGTTTAAAAGGTAGGTCTCAGCAACTACCTTAACTATAAATGTTAATAGAAAATATAGAATTTTACTCTCTGTTCCTTCAACTGACACCGTGAATTCAGCTCTCCTCACCTCTAGGAGTCTTTCTTGTTTCACTCCAATAACACTACCAAAGCCTTTCCTGTTTGACTTAAATAATGCCACTGTATTCCTAGCTCAAAAAAAAAAAAAAATCAACCAAAAAAACCTGCCTAAACATTTCCACTTTCTCATCCATTTTGTCTCTTCCTCTTTCAGCACAGAGGGGTTTTGCAGGAATAAGCAGTACGATCAGTGTAAACTCCACTGTTTCTCCCACTGCTGACAACTTCCTTGCCCACTCAAGGTCTCCACAAGGAATCTTAGGATACAGTTTCATGTTAACCTATACCTGACATAACTCCTGGTCCCACATGCTTATGCTGTAAGCATATGGCCCTAGGGAAATCCAAAGAGTAACCTGAACCAGGAGAAAGCTATTCAATTTGATGTCTGGGTGATGCTTCCGTCATATCAGTGACTAACTGTCACAGCTGGCGACTGCATGATTGTGAGATTTTATGCAAAGGAGGCTGTACGAGGGGCACCTCAGGGAGAAGTGGTAACTTTTGTCAGCAGCCTAATGTGACACTGAATAAGCTGTAACAGCAAATTTCCCTCTAAAACTCTCTGTGACCTGATCAAGTCTGAAGTCCAGTTTTAGGCTATGCAGTACAAGATAGACGTTGAGCTACCAAGACAATCGGGAGAAGAGATCATACGACACATTGGAAGAGACTGAGAGAACTATATTTTTTCGGCCTTCAGAGAGCTCTGGCAGGACCTTACTGCTGTCTAGAACTATCTAACGAGAAGGTATGGATAAGACAGAGTCAAACTCTTCTGAGGGGTGAGCAGTGGACGGACAAGATGCAATAGATACAAGTTGAAACATGCAAAACTCCAACTTAATATAAGGAATTTCTTCCTCCCCTCTTTTTTTAAACCATGAGGGTGGTCAAGCACTAGAACATGTTGTCTGCAGAGGCTGTAGAATCTCCATACTTGGAGATATTCAAAACTCAGCTGGACACAGCCCTGACATCATGCTCTCATTGAAGCTTCTTTGAGCAGGGGGCTGGACTAGATGAACTCCAGAAGTCCCTTCCAACCTACATGAATCTGTGATTTTATTAAGTGCATCAACCCTTTCCAAATAATTACTCCAAAATGATTCCTATAGCATTTTTCCTTTGGAAAAAAAGGCCCAGAATTTGAATTTCAATATTCAAAGGACTACAACTCATGGTAGAATAGCATACTTTATTTTTCAGTAAGAACATATTCAGCGAAAATATTCTATTCACATCCCCCACAAGAACTGACTGAATAAACAGCTTTGAGACACCATTACTCAGCTGAGACATTTCAAGTGGCATGTGCTGGTCCACAAACCACTACCTCTCATGGCTGATCAAAACCATCTTGCCTCCTTGAGTGATCAGGACTGCTGGACCTGCCCCTTAACGAATGCTGAACACAGCAAAGCATGGGCCAACCCTCTCTTTCGGGCAGATACTGCCAGCAATCACTAGCCAGATGTGAAAGACCACAGTTCCTGAACTAAGAGGATCAGCTTGAGAGGCCTAGAGATTTGTAGCTATCTGACAGAACCCTAAAGCCTAATACTGTCTCTGTAAACAGCAGATTGTCTCTCAGCAACTGAGCCTTAAAGCTCAGAGAAAATTAAGCCAGATATCCATGCATGCCAGTCACAAAAAGCCAAGCCTCAGCTATATGAAAAGTAGCATGAGTTGTGAGCCAAGAACAACTACATTCACTAATTCAGAACCTGATTCAGGAACCCTACCTTCCCATTGCCCTCCTCCCATATAGCAATAATTTAGCTGAAAATAAAACAACAAACAGTGTTTTCCAGCAATGCTGAGAAAGATGCATTAAGGCAGCCATCAAAATTCCTTTAGGTGTAGGCAAAACCAAGCAACATTCTGGAGAACAAGAGTAATCTCTGTTTTTCCATTTCACAGAATCACAGAATCATTAAGGTTGGAAAAGACCTCTAAGACTGTCAGCTCCAATCGTCAACCCCACACCACCATGTCCCCTAAACCATGTCCCAAAGTGCAATGTCTATGTGTTTTTTTGAACACCTCCAGGGATGGTGACTCCACCACCTCTCTGGACAGCCTGTTCCAGTGCCTGACCGCTCTTTCAGCAAAGAAATTTTTCATAATAGCCAATCTAAACCTCCCCTGAAACTGATTTAAACCCTGATTTACTGGCACCAATAATTCTGCAGGCTTTAATTTGCCATTTTGGTACGTTTTCAAGAGGCTACACTGACTTCAGTGTAAAAACCACCTCTCTGCTGTCACTACAGGTAACGTCTGAACTTAGAACTGTTGCACTTAAAGCCACAGTACCTAACTATATCCAAAACTACCTCAAGTGAAAAAAACAACATTCTACGAAATAAGAGAAACTGCACAAAGACGTTTGATTGGGAGCTAAAGGATGATAAACACAGCAGCATTATCTGAGGTTATTTACACCAAGGATCAGACTCTGACTCACACACGGTGCTCATCACGTGGCTAAAGCAGCAGTTACCACTCAGACCTCCAATCCACTTCGCCCATGGCAAAACTACTGTGAATAGCACGTCCCTACAGTTTCTGCCACAGAATATTACGGAATGCAAAAAATCTTCAACAGCTTACTTCCAGAGGTCAGACTGAAAACTTTGGAAGTTGCTCCACAAGCCATTCAGCCGATGAGAACTGAAATCTCCCAGAAGCAGCAGACAGGTGTGGGTGGTAACTGCTCCAGCCATCCTGTTTAAATTCTTAATTCAAATCTTGACTCTTTAATTCTGGACAACTTCAGCTGTCCGGTTTTAATTCACCACGGCATGAGCCACCTCTTTAGCCTGGCTGGGTGACAACAGCCACACAACAGAACAGGCAGGTAGCCATGCCAATGCTAGCAGCAGCAGCGATGTGGGGCCTAAACCTAAGCCAGGCCTCCAGCTTACAGCATGGTGGAGCTCAGCTTTAAGACTTGCGTACACCAACAGCGCTTAGGTCAGAAACCGGCCCTTCCTTGAAGTCACGAGGCAGAGCCATGGTGAAGACAAGAATTTTAAAAAAATTTTTTTTTAGTTGTTTGTATGTTTTGCACGTGTGACCAACCCAAAAACCGAGGAAAGAAGAGAGAGGTGAGGAACAGCTCTTCGACAAGCTGCAGGCCGGCAGCCCCGGGCAGGGCCAGGCCAGCACGGCAGGGGCGCGGGGACGTCCTCCCACTCTGCCCCACGCGTGCTGCGGCAGCCCCCAGCGTGGGAGCCGGCAG
>WEKW01017606.1:1425-16099 GCA_013389905.1 Sula dactylatra | reverse complement strand
GCGGCCGTCGTGGCGCCCTCCCTCTGCCGCCTCCCCCCGCACGTCGCTCACCGTAAGTGCTCCCGTCCCGTCCCGTCCCGTCCCCTCCCTGAGGGGGCACCGGGCCGGGGGATCGGCTTTGCGCCGCCGGTCGGGGCCGTGCTGGCGGGGCGGCGGGAAACAAGGCCTCGCCAGGCATTTAGTCGGGACGGAACGGGACGGGTCCGGTGTATTTCTTTGGTTTGTTTGGGGTGGTTATTGTAATTAGGAGATTGCCCCTTGATTGTAAAGGTTTGGGAAACAGTGAAAGTGCTGGAAACGCCAGGTGAAATTCAGTCAGTGAATTTCTGTGAGAGACGTGGAGGGTTGGTTTGTGTGTGGTGGGGTTTTTAATATTAAAATACTGTCCATATCATTCAGAAAGTCTTATTCTGAAAGTGTTGGAACATTTCAGTTTGATGTTTCAAAACAAACTTTTTCAAATTTTCATCCTGAAGTAGAATTTTTTAATTTATAAATGACTGGGGGTGGGGGGGCTGCGCGTAAAGAAAGCGAGGTCCTGTTTTGCCTTCTTCAAACCACACTTCATCAAGCTCCTCACGTTTTTGGACTCCATTTGTTTGAAAGGCCCACCCAAATCTTGCTCCAGCTTACCTCAATTAGAAACTTGTTTCTGTTTCACTTTGTTGCATAGCACTGGATGTACAATCTCTTGCAGTCCTGGAAGAGCTGGGGTTTATGAGAGGATTACAGAACAGATCATGAACCGTAATTTAATTCTGCAAAGCTTTATTTGTGTACCTAGCTGTGGACACAGCGAGTAGTTCCATTGACTGTGATGGGGCTCTTCTGTGTCTGAAGCTCACAAGTGAAAGTCTTAGCAGGGCCATGGTCCGTTTCAGAGACCAGAGAGCACTTACAACTGCACAGTAATTGGAGTAGGAAGGAGAAGGCAATGAAACAACTACATGCTGTTTAAAAAAGAGCTACAGGCAGTTTGAGAGTCAGGAAGAAGTCATTAGCAACATCCATATAGTTGCACCTGGGGATCAGGGGTGGTTCCAACAATCCCTTATTTTTGGAAGCGACTTTTCTCTTAGTAATGGGTGCATTGTGTGTGTTCTCTAAATGCTTTTTCTTCTTATAAAGGCTTTTGTTACAAAGCAATTCACCTTGTATCACATTATTATTCAGTTCCACTTTTAAGTCTGTGTCATTTTACAGATACGTAAGCTACTGTATTTTATAACAAGCTTTTTTTTTTTCTCCCAGTCTTAGATAATTTTATGGCTTCACAAGAGAGAAAACAAGCTCAGCTCTTTGCAGACATATTTGATGAAGATGAAGCTGAAAAATCTTTTCTGTTGTCCAAGCCCACTTGCTTAATTATCCTTGGAAAGCCAGTAAGATGTCTGAAAGAAATTTTTTCTTCAGTTATTCTGCTATTTTACTTTTCCTTTCAAAACATTAGTTTAGTGACACTGCCAAAAAGATCAAAGACCTACCTTTTTTATCTTTTCCACTTTGCAAATCCTGTAGAGTGGTAAAGACTCTGATCTTATTTAATAAGGCCAATTTTTGGCCTGAGTGACCAGTCAGTTACAATTAGAAGTGTTATTACTGTAATTAAAAGTCACATGTTGCTCAAAAAGTTTCTTCTCTTTTCACATTGGCAGCTGGATTGTTTTTATGTTATTTCAATATTCTAACTTCTAAAAAACTTGAGAAATTAAAGACATAAATAGGCATAAAAGAACCTTCAGGTTAGTGTACCAACTTACAGACATGCAATGAGATATTAAATATAATTACATCAAAGTTTTAGTATTAAAGTTAAAATATGTCATATATTTGGGAATAACTGAAATCAACCAAGGTGTCCTGAAGTCCGGTCGCAAATAATTTGTGGCCTCCTTTACTTAGGAAAATTTGATGTTCGTAATCCTAGACTTCTCAGATTTCTTTTTCACAGATGTAGGAGAGTCTATCGGTGCTTTTACATTAGTGCCTTAGTTTGCTGAAGGGGGTTCTTTTTTGGTGCAAATTTGCGTTACGTCTATACTGAATCTGGTATGTGCCTAAACATACGCTTGGTGCCCTGAAAGCTGCTTTCCTCTTGAACATTGCATTTGTCGTCCATGAAAGGTGCCTTCAGAGCACCCCACTTCCAGTGTGAACACAAGGTCCTCCAGCAGCTTGTCCTCTGCATTTGTGTGTGATTCTGTTAGGTACCACAACAGAGTCAGAAATAACCATTTGGAAATCTGCTTTGCGCTCCCTAGGAGGTAGAGAGTTAAATGGTGTGCACCTAGAACTGGCAACCAACTGAAACTTCAGTGCCGGTTGACCCATCAAATCAAGCCCCAAATCAATGCCATAGTGCTAAGGTATGGCTATGCTTCCTTTCTTCAGAGACTTTCACCAGACTGGAAGGCTCCCAGTCCCTAGTGTTTACACAGGTCTGCATCCTTTCTTACTCCTTGGCTCCAGTTGCTGGGTAATGCTTGGCTGCAAATCTTTACATCTGACCAAACTGAGAAAGGAGGCAGGGTGGCGTTTTGCAAGTGGATGAGATGCAAACATCACAGTGAGACTGTATAAGGTACTAGCCAGCAAGTGTGCTTTCTGGTCAGCATGAGACCTGAGAGAGTGCATTCAGCTCAGTAGGAAACTACAGTGGACTGGCTCTCCTACTTTTAAACAAATGTCAAATTTCTAACCTTACATGAAAAGGGTAACTTTACATTTTTATAGACCAAACCAGCATAAAATACTCATTGAAAGACAATGCAAAAACATATAAGAAATAGATATTCTCATCTGAAATTATGGCCTTCAGTTAATGGTTGATATTAATACAAATTTTAATAAAAGGTTGAAATTGCACAGGCCTGGCCAAAAGGGCAGGGAATTAAATATTCTGGTTTTATGATAATGTCTTTTATTTATATGGCTGATGTGTACAGCATCTATCTTATTTAAGATATTTCTTTTAAGTTAAAAGCACAGTGCTATTAAAGCAAAACCAAATCCATATATTCTTATCACACCTGTAAGATGTAAGGTGTGAGCAGGCTGGAGCATTTGTTGATACGCTGTTACCTGGGAATGTGATTTATTTGTGGTTTTTTACTATCTTTTAATCACAAAATTTATCTAGGGCAAACAGACTGTCAAAAAAGACCTTCTTGTGTGCCCTTGGAAAAAGGGCATAAGATGTTGAGTTTTGCAAACTCCCATTCAGATAGCTGTACTTTTTAGAGGCCTCGTTACTCTTGGTTATGTTGGTTCCCCAGGATTAATGTAAGTGATAAGAAAAACATTTTGTCAGGATCTAAACCAGATTTGTGGACTATCAAGGGCAGGTTTAATATATTCATTGTTTTAGACAATGAATACTATCCCTGTGTATCTTACTCAGAAATGGCTGAATAGGTTGCGTCATAATTTGCTTTGAGACTGAAGATAATAAATTTCAGTCCTAAAGAGTTTCTCATAGGAATTTACGGGCACATCATAGCTGTGTTTTAGGTAGAGTTACTCAGAAACAAAGTCAGTATAATTACTTTGGAAATAATTAACTGCAAAGGACAGTAACAGTATATTAGCAATGCTAGGCAGTATAAAATAGAGGAAGGTATTAAAAAGACTGTTTGTGTTTGCCCAATGCATAACTCAGAGGCCCTAATCCTGATGGATTTAATTGGTTTTATAATATGAAAATATATTCTTTATTGTGTAATATGTTTGGGGTGGTTTTTCCTTCTGCCTGTTTTTCTTTTAAATGTGTATTTTTCATTTTAAGGGTTCTGGAAAGAAAACATTAGCTAGAAAACTAGCACAAATATGGAAATGCATTTTCATAGAAGGTAAATGTACACTCTATTTGGAACATTGCATTGGCTTCATAATATCTGTTGGTTTAGAATATTCTCACTGTTCCCTGTAATTAAAAATGGCATGTTTCCAATTGCAGTAAAGACTACTGGTAAGGATCAAGTAACCATTTTGCCAGAAATGCAATTGCTGGAAAATGGCCTTTTAGTTATAGAGAGGCTTAGAAAATAACTTTTTGGTTTTTTATTATTGCAGAAGGGGATATACGTGACACATAATAATCAAGTTGTATTCTGAATCCTGTCAGGTGATTCATGTGACCTTTCTTGTTCACATGGAGGCAACTCATTCAACTCCAGAGAGCACATGGATTTTCCAATACAGACCATGAAAAAATAGGAGGATCTTTCCTTTCTGTTTATGCAGTACCTAATGTAAGGGGGGATGTACTCCAGGAAACAGAAGCGTAGCCTTATTTATCAGTATAAGTAATAATGGAAGGAATAGGATCTGGCACTTTCAAATTTCTAAAACAAAAATATCCTATGGCTTATTTCAGAAGACGTAGTCAATTTCTCCCACCATGCATTTACTGGAATACAAGATATTGTTTCATTTTCTAAGCTATCCAGGTCCATCTCTGACAGTCTCTCTCATCAAAGATTTTTGAAGATCTATAGAGTAAAACCTGTTGCTTACAACATTGTCTTATTCCCTATCAACACATCGCTAGAGATTTTTTTTTTTTCATTTCAAGGCATCTTAGCAAGAAAGTGGGTTCCTACTAAAAAAAAATTAAGTCTCTGGCAGTTTTCTTTTGTACTAATTTTGTCAGCAGTAACTAAAAAAAAAAATTAAAATCTCTATTTTTTTAAAGCCCTGGTAATATTTTTGTGTCCCTGACATTATAATTCACAAATCTTGATTCATTCACTTAAGTTTTATGAAAAAAGAACTTTTCCACCAGATTTGTCCTACCAGTTTGAAGGCTAACATATTCTTTTTATGTAGAAGAAAAGAAAGCACATAGTAACCTTAACTATGAAACAATTTCTTGAGTGCCTCTTTGGGGACACCAAATTATAAATCCGATTTTGTGATATATATGTGTACAGTTGTTCTGATTATGAACTAACTCTTTATATATCGATTTTTGTAACATTTCTTCTTCTAAATGTGTCCCCTAGTACTTTTTATTGTTCTAATAAAAGCCCTCTAGTGGATGGTGTAACGCTTCATATTCCTGTGAATACACAGGTTTATTTATAAAATGAAGTATTTTTATCTT
The DNA here is from genome assembly GCA_013389905.1 of Sula dactylatra. Lineage (NCBI taxonomy): Eukaryota > Metazoa > Chordata > Aves > Suliformes > Sulidae > Sula > Sula dactylatra. The sequence goes on along the minus strand of WEKW01017606.1, from coordinate 10,995 downwards.
ATTTTGAAGATTTGGACTTATAATATGGTGAAATTCAGTTTTAATAAAGTGCTTTTTTGACTTATGTAAATATAGAATTTTTAATTCATAGGATTGTCTAACAAAAAATTAATACCAGGTCCCAAACATAGATCAGACCAAAATCAGAAGGGACCTTAGAAACGTACTTAAGCCAATCCACACTGTTTGAATCTATTTAAATCATTACTGACAGATGTCTATCAAATTTGTTTTTATAAAGCTCTAGGCAGTCTATTTCTGTAACGCAGTCTTTGTCATTAGAAAGTTTTTCTTAATGACTGATACAAATCTCACTTATTGTATTTTTATGCCTTATTTCTAGTAGAAACAGAGAATTATTCTTTTCTTCTTTTGCTCATGATATTTCTTTCAATATTCTTTTGTCTAGTGTACCCACACGTGTACACACACACATTCCTTCAACTTTTGTTCATCAGTTGTTTTCATTTTCAACATCAAAAAAGAAAGAAACAAAGCAATTCAACATACAGAAACATGAATAATGTAGCTCAGAAAGGGCCTCCAGAGGTCATCAAGTCCAACCTTCCACTCAAAGTAGGGTCAACTGGAGGAGGTTGCTCAGGGCTGTGTCCAGCTGAGTCTGGAGTATCTCCAAGGACAGAGACTCCACCACCTCTCTGAGCAACACTTTCCAATGTTTGACCACCTTCATGATGAAAAATTGCTTCCTAATTACCCCATTGGAATTTCTCATGTTCCTACCTGTGTCTGTTGCTTCCTGTCCTATCTGCACTCCTGTGAAGACAGTGGTTCTGTCTTTGTCCCTTCCCATTAAGTAGTTTTAGACAGCAATAAGAACTGAGCTGTTTTTTCCTGGCTGAACAAGGCCTATTCTTTTGGATTCTCCTAGTACGTTCAAGACTTTTAATCATCTTGGTGCCCTCCACTAGACTCAGTCCAATGTATCAATCAATATCTGTCCTGCGCTGTGTTATTCATGTAAAAAATAAGGTTAGAGAATTATTAAATAGGAAATGTGTTCGCAGTCTTTTTGATTTGACAAAATACTTTCTATCCATTTATCCAATGAATAGGTTAATACTCATAAACAAAACAGTGCCAGGGTACATGTACAGCACTGATTTTCAGTTGTCTGTGTTGTTTATTAATGTGTTCCCTGTCTCAGTTTGGGGCCATGGCAAATAATGCTCTCCCAAACACCTGTTCATAGCACGAAGGACAGTATGCATGACAGTCGTCATTACTAGTAGGAGCAGTTTGAAAACAGCCACTATGTTCTAGGGAGAAAGATTTTAGCTGTATAGGCATGATCCACCTGGCGTCAGGACCTTTCCCTGGCCTGGTTTATCAATAACAGAGATGTAGCCTTAAGGGTCATCCTTGAAAACTTTCATGAGTGTCTGCTTCTTTCAATGGTATAGAAGTGTGAAAGATTTTCAGGATCATTCTGCCATGATGTCACTGTCCAGAGAGACAGAGGGCAGGCCTTTGAATTTGATGGATGTCAAATTTAGTATTTAATTTTAGATAATTAGACTATATAAGGAGTAGGTTTTTAAGGGCTTTTTTTAAAAGCCCTTAAAGCCCTTTTTTAAAAGCCCTCTTTTAAAAGCCCTTTAGACACACAACTGTTTTTGCGTGTCTAAACAGTTCTTTTTCTAAAACTTGCTTTTAAAATTTGGGAAGTGTTTGAGCTCAAATACTCATATCTGGATTACACAGCAGTCATGTTAATTTGATATAAATCAGTAGTTAAAATAATCCTGCAAGGCTGCTGTTGTGCATTTGTCTCTAGTATATATAGGGCTAAATTTTAGGGAAAAGTATCTACCCAGACATTGCCAGAAGGCACCAAGTTCTGAGTGGACAAAATATAATAATGGCCCGAAATATAATGGCTATTCATTCAAAAATAGTCTGGTTGCTTGGAGCACACATACATACTCGTATGTGCGTGTGAATGTATGTATCTCTGCATGTACGTGTCTGTATATAAAATATTTTAAAGTAATTATTTTAATTTTAGTCTGTCTGATGTGTTTTCTCAGCTTTGGAAGTAATTCAAACACATATTCATGAAGAAACAGAATATGGGCTTAAGGTAAATGTCTAATCTTCTAGTAAGTTTTGTCACATTCTTGCCAAATACATATTTTATGAGACTACGTTTTGCATTTTACCTTAGTGTCAAGAATTGCTTTTTAAAGGTCAAAGTGTTTCTGAAGAACTGGTTACAGAAATGATTCTGAAAAAGATTGACTCACCAGAAGTTGCTCATTTTGGTAAGTATATTTACAGCCTAAACTTCTTAGAATGAGCTAGCTATAATTTTGACACACTTTGCATCCACTACTGCTCAAATATAATTTAATTTGTATTAGACAGTAGCAACTTTTCTTGTGCTCCTCAGGTTGTGGAATATCCGTAAACTGAGAGTGTGTTTAGGGACTAATTTACCAATATGGGCGATCAGAAAGTGTCATACCAATCCTATGTTGTGTTAATTTTGAGAAAATGAATTTGCCCCAAATTTTAAGTGTTGCTATGGCTCTCATTTGACAATATTATCTGGTTAGAAAAGCATTAGGATTTAAAGTACAGGGTTTTTTTTTTCCTGAATAAATCTATAACATCAACAACAAAAACCCACCAGCAAAAATATTTTAAACATTTAAAATAATGAAAAAGAAGGAAAGCAGATTATTTAAAAAGTGAAGTATTACAGTCTTTTTTTTTTCTTACAACATTGTTTATTCCCTTTGCATTTTGTCACTGAGGGTAAGTTAGATGAGAATAGTATTAGTAGTGGTAATAATTCTTGGTTTTGAGGAAAGATTATGTTAATTGAGGCTGTTAAGACTAATGCTGCAGATCTTGCTAGAGCCTGAACCTGCTTTCCCAAAGAGAAAACAAATATACTAAGTGGAAAGAAAGTAAAAGAAAATGTAATTTCTTTTTCTGCTGCTGTGTTTTATTTAAAATTTCCGTTATAGGAAGAGACAGGTATAGCGCCGAGAAAATGTTAAGTTTCTACTGCTCTGAAAACTAGCACGCTTCTATAAGCTTTCAGTTGCAATGTTTTTTGTTCACTCTCTAGTCCAAGGCTCAACAATTTTGCAAAAGATGCAGCCTTACCTGGTGAAACCAGGCTTTTAAAACAGTAGGCAAAAGACAGAGAAATAGGGAAGGAAAAAAAAAAAGATGAGAAAACAAAAATTTGAGGGGAGAAGTAGCAGCAGAAATACCAGTCTCTTAATCCATATGTCAGGACTTCAATAAAAGCGTGAAGAGATGTCTGTGTTATCTGAGTTCCCCTCTTTGAGTCAGTCTGATGATGAATGACTAAGATGTGCATATCACAGAGGACCACAGAGATCCTAGAGACTGTAAACATGACTATAGAGTTGATAAAAGTTTGGTTCTTGTAGCCAAACCATTTTCTGTATTACAGATGCCCAAAATTAGCAAGGTATAGAATAACCTACATCCTCACTATTTTTTGCTAGCAACTAGAACTCACCTCCAAAACCAGTTTTTGTTAAGTATTGTCAAGTTCCAATCACTTTTTGTTTAGCAACTATCTTAGTATAATCCTTGGAAAGCTTAAACAGGCTTTCAGCAGGAACTAATCAGTCAAATGGCTATTAATTATTTATTAAAGATTTTAGAGACAATGTTGTATGAGAGGCTGAGTTTCTTACTTTTAACTTTTGTTTTTATCTTTGTAAAATACAAGTTTTTAAACAGTACACACAATAAGGGATTCTTTTCAATTATATTCTTCCAACTTAATAAACACATATTATGTTGGAGTCTGTTGTGTCAGAGATATTCAGAAGTGCTAAACCAAATTATAATATTTAAAAATTGTAAGTCACTAAAAACAGATTTATTTTTTTTTTTACTTCTGAAGGAGGTCAGATATGAAGCTTCTAAGCTATTTTTTGAAATAAACAGTATCTCTTTTTAAAATAACATAGGCACTAAAGGACTGGAAAATAACAAGCATACCTGTATTTTAGGGTATTGTAGGTGAGAAAATACAGAATTAGAACCTCTATGTAGCTGATATGCTTGCTTTTTTTTTTAAAATAGAACAAGAATATAACCAGAAGTTCATATAATGTTAACCTAAATAATATTTGCAAAGGAATAATCTATGTCATTATCACGGGGGAAACTGCTCAATTAGCATGAGTTAAATCAAATCAGGGCCAAAGTTATTTATTGATTTATTAATGGCACGTAATTAACTGGCAATCAAGGAACTGGCAGTCAGTGAAGAGGTTCATTGTCAGCCACACAACAGACAAACTACAGCACTAGGCACTCACCAAATGTTAATTAACACAAATTTCTAAACACCCTCCTAAAACTAATTCCAAAGAGTATACTCAAACTTGCATGGTTATGCAAGTCTCAAAGACTGGTGGAAGTTACGAGCACATGTTCCCTTTTCTGAGAGTGCATGTTCACCTGTTTAAGCACAGTTTCTGTTGGGAATATAAGTGCTCTAGCTTTGTCTGTGTGTGCCATTTCCTACAATCTACACACAAGTGAGAAAGCTCCACACAAGGTCTTAGATGCCCACTGGAGGTGTGGGTCACTGCTTGTTTAACCCTGTTCTATCAGTCCAGCACTTGAAATGCAGGTTATGCACAGCGTTTGACAGAGATGCTGCTCTGTCAGGCTAGACAGAAGACTGTAGTGCTGGCATGTCAAACGTGTTTTGGCTGCTGTTCTTTTACCTTGTTCTCACTCTAAGGTGTCTTTCCCCAGTGACAAATGTTAATGCTTCTTAAATATTTCTTTTCAAGATGACTCCTCCTCTCCTCAGAAGTTTTTGGTAATGCCCCAGTTACTATTTGATCTGGTTGATAGTTGTCTTAGGTAAACTTTATCATTGTTAGTCTCTCCACAACATTATTGGTTTGGGGGCAAACACCCTCTCAGAGAAGAGTTTGGGATAATCTTTTCCCATGTTACACTCCCATTCCTCTCATATCAGCTGTTGTTATCTGGGACGTGTTGATAAGCAGAGGCTGTGCAGGCTCCCCGCGTCACTACCAGTTAGAATTCTCTGAAGGTATCAACACCTTAGAATCCAGGATTTTCGTTTCCTTGAGGAATGACTATACTTTATGCTCTCTCTTGATCATCCTCTTACATTAATTTTGCATCTATGGATAGTAACTCCCCAAAGAAGGAGTCTTCAGTCCTAATACCTCTTACAAAGGCTGCTGCTATGTTTTTGTGCTGCATAGACTTGCATTTAAAAGCTATCACATAAAATTCTAAGCATTTGGAGCCTGCACCATTTCTCTAAGGGGGATATTCTCGTTATTAGGATAAAAAAATCCACCTGATTCTTGTTGAGTCTCTCATTCTGGCCTCATGAATATTGAGTTCCTTGCTATACAGTAGTTCTTACTGCACTGCATGCAGCCATTAGTAGCCACAGTTTTCTCCTAGGAACTTGAAGCCATGAGTTCATCTGTGGGTCTGAGCACTATAATACTAGGAAAAAGGTATTATTACCACCATGCATGTCATATATGGTTGGTGTGTGTTTGCCAAAGAGGACTCAGCATTGTGAATCCTGAGTAAATGGATGCTTACCAAGGTAGGTGCCTCAGTATGCATATTGTGTGCGTAGTGCCTCCTTTTGAGAGGATTTAACATCCAAGAGAACTACGTATCTCAGAGAGTTGTTCAGGCGAAGACCTTTAAAGGTTGTACAAAATGCCTAGACTCCTAGTTTAAATGTGTTGTATCATACAGTGGCTACTTTTTGCAATGCCTTTTACAAAGTCTTTTAGGGGCAAAAATGGTCACTAAAAGCTTGTTACTTTTTAGGCACCACAATGTCTGAGCTAGGCACGTGAAGCAGGTAGTCTGAGTATGATCTTTAATGTCTACGTACTTCTTACAGTTCTTAACTAAGTTATCAAACTTTGAGAGTCCTATCTCAAGTTGAACGCAACACACTTCTTTGTCTGTATTTCATCTGAAGTAGACATGGGTGCACAATTTTTTTAATAGTGTTATGTCATGTCATGTACATGGTTTAAAACTGCGTAACTAAACAGATGTATTGTTTAAAGCAGATGAGTATGACTGGTCCTATATTTGATGTAACTTTCTAAAAGATATCTTTAATAAAATGTATTCGGCAGGTTATGTTCTCAGTGGATTTCCTTCTCTCTCAGAGGAATACATGACTGTTTCACAGCAAATAGAGAAAATAAAGAATCTAAAATTAAAACCAGATATCCTGATTAACATTAAGGTAATGTCATCTTCAGTAACTTGCTAGCCATTTTCCTAATTATTAGTAGACTCATATGCTGCATAAGTCAAAAGACAATATTTTCCCCTGTGCATTCGAGTATAGTATTTATTGAGGAATCATTAATTGTTCTCTTTTATATTGGAATGGAATTGCACTAGTTTGGTCCATAGAAGGACTGCTTATATAAAATAATGAATGTTTGCTAAAACTTCAGTAGCAGTTACAGTCTTTGTACCTCTACCAATTAGAAGATACAGGTTTTCAAGAAAAGAAAACTTTTAATAACATGATTATTATGGGATTTTTGGATACATATACATCTGCCATCCACATATTTCAGGAATAAACTTTTCACATATGGAAGTTAGAAAGCAAATTGGTTTATTTTTTACTCACTAATTGTGAAATTGCTTCTTAGTCATTATTAATTCATCTCACATACAAATCTCAATTTCTTCATGAGTAGTAATGTGACATGCCAGATACTTCACAAAAATGACTCTGATATAACCAGAGAAAGGTAAGTCATTGTTAGTGTAGGATTAAAAGGACCTTCTCAATGTAACTGAAAAGAATGTACTTGCTGGCTATGTCCATATTAGTAACTAAAACAAGGCAAAAGAGTGACTCTTCAGACATCAGGACAACTGGTTTGGCAGAACACAGCTCACCTGTCTTCTTAGTCAGAATGGGGTGGCCGTGTCCAAACTGCCCACTGGGAAGGGCCCTAGGCCTGTGCCATTCTCCAGATTGTGCCCAGCTATTCACCAGGGAGAATGCTAGCTGGCCCACACCAAACTTTGCGAGACTCTGTGCAGTATGTAACAGTATGTATAAACATCAACAAGGGTTCAAGCCCTTCCTCTTGCAATGTTTTGTTTATTAACGAATAGATTATTTCCACCTTTTACTCTGAATGTGCAGCATGAGCTGCCAAGGCAACTCTGAATAATCAGCCTCTGGTGTGGTGCTCCATTCTCATTGGGATTGTGATTCTAGTTGTCTTATCTATGTGGTTTGTCAGATGTTAAGCTTCAGTGCATAGACCTAGTCTATCACTTTGCCAGATTTGTGTCCGTGTTTGTTTTAATGACAAATTTCTTTACATTCCATACTTTTGAGACTTAATATGTTTGACCACACATAATGAAAACTTGTGAATGCCTACTTCAAACCTTTTTTTTTCTATGCTCATGGAAAGTTCTTGAAACATCAGAGAAACATATTTTTGTGCTGCTTTTCAGGCAGTTTTGATTTTTTCAGGTACAGAAGGTCAATCTTTGTTTTAATACCAGATACTGAGAAATCCCAGTTCTTGACAATATCTGTTGTATAGTTTCATGTGCAACAGTACAAATACAACAGTGATACTAACTACACTAGAAAGAAAACTAACTACACTAGAAAGAAAACAGAATTCTTGACTTCATGTGGTTACATTATCGTCTCCTCCGGAAAGAAGACTGAGACTGAATGCTCATTAAAAAATCCTTGCACCAAAGTCAAATGAATAATTTTTGCCTTTGATTTCAGTGGGTTCAAGCTATTTTCACAGATATGTCAGAACTGTAACCATTTTCATAATATCAAAAAGAAAGGAAGAAGGGAGATTCTAGATAACTCTGGGAATAATGAAATAGTGTTATTAGCAGACCAATTTAAAGAAATATTGTCTCTCCAAGAAAAAGGACAGAATACGCACATTTGAAAAAAGAACCGTATCTGATCAAATTTGTCCTTCCTTATTTCAAGATGTGCTATGTCATATAGCAATCATGTCAGCTGTATGACTCGCCATAGATATACAGGAATATCCTGAAGTACTGTAATACTTCAAGGGATACCTCAGAAAATGAGTGTAGTGTGCCTATTGCTAGCAATGCAATCTTAAAAGCTCTATATTTTCTGTAGAAATCAGTTCTCCATTTCTGTAATGATTTGACCTTAACAACTACAATATTTTCTTGTTATCTCAGGTTTTTCATATATGTTTGAAGGGTAGATGTTAGTGATTTAGAAAGGAAGAATGATTATTTATTGTTTGTTATGCCCCGCCCCCAATTCCACAGTAGAATTTTAAGACACCCATCTTAAGACCTGTTGGAGATCTAGGGACTCTAAGTGCGTATCAATACAACTACAATTTAGAACAGGTCAGATGACAGAAGCTTTATTAACTATGATCACAGTGAGCAAAAGCATCTCCCCCTCTGCTCCCCTGTTATCTGCTAAGTGATTGCAGAGACACAACCAGCTTTTTGTTTCAGAAAAGAAAAAAAGAAAAAGGTGAGGAAAAACAATCCTTTCAATGTTAACAAAGTCAGGTATCCATCCCTGGAATGGATGGACTCCTTAAGCAGCTTGCCAACAGCCACAATCCTAAGAAGGAGTGAAACAGTCTGTAATGCCACAAAGTAGAAAGAAGGCTCTCGGTGGAGCCTATAGGAGTGGCACACCCAGTATTATCTTAGCTCAGAAGTGGGGAGGTGGAAATGGTGATAGACTGTTAGCTTTTAGTTGAAAGGAATGTTTTAGTTAGGGTAAATGTTTTAGTTAGCATGTTTAGTTAGGAATGTTTTATTTCAGATAAACTTCTTAGGCAAACCTCTCAGATCTTAAATATTAATAATTTTACCACCACAGACCATGTCCAGATTTATCTGTGTTTAATGTTAAACTAAATTTGTGTCTGCAGGGCTTTTTATGGAAAGACCACTACTTACTCTTCCAGAGCTCCAAACTGCTGAACTCATTTAGCCTCTGACACAATGGCACTATGCTTTTGGGTAATAGTAGAGCTCTAAGAGGTCAGAGGCACCTAGTAAAATTCACTTCACCTTCCTCAAATCCAAACCACTTTGGCATTAATTGCACGAGCAATCACAAGCCTGTCTGCAAAATACTTTTATCCATATACTACACCTACAAGTGTAGTATACAAGGTATAACTTGCATGGTAAAATGTCCTCAGGTAGTGGCTACACTCCTGATATAGAATGTAAAATGCTGATGGGGAAAAACTATGCAAGTGTTTAATTCTTTCTTTAATATTTACTGCTTCTGAAAATTTTGGTTTTACTCAGAATGTTATTAGAGAAGAAGTTTATGAATACAGATATTTGCCAAACAGACTCCTACCCCCTATTCCGCAGTTTTAGGAAAAATAATATTATTATTATAGCAGTACAATAAACACATTATTTCCTTTTAATTATTCTTTGCTAGTGTTCAGATTATGACTTATGCCAAAGAGTATCAGGACAAAGGCAACACCC
>WEKW01017605.1:2041-17149 GCA_013389905.1 Sula dactylatra | reverse complement strand
GACCTTAATGTTGTGAAAAATTAGCCATCTTCTTTACAATATATTTAGTCTGTGCTATGATTTCCCTACTTCATCTCCTAAACAGAAAAAACAGAGGAATATCTAGTAACGTGAAAGGGATATGAAAAGCTGTGAAATAGGAAAATATAATCCTAATGACACTGTGTGTTGGAATTAGTATAATCTGAATGTCATGACCTGAATTTCATTGTCCAGACTAGTGGTTAAGCAATCCTCTGGTGCTAAGGCACATCTCTAAGTTAAAACTCTTCCTTTGTTTCTTTTCTGCTTTCAGGGAAAAAGCTCAGCTGTTGTTATATGTCAACAAAAAATATAAGTCCTTATTGAATCTGGCCAATGACCAGTGAGAATGGAGTCAAATTTCTGACCCATTCACTCTTCCTCCCTGCTTTCTCCATTTTCTCCTCTGCTAATTCCTGTAGAAGTTCTAGTAAGGATGTGCTGGTAATGCTGATGCTGATGTGTTATTTCTGCAGGCATAACATAGTCTAAGTTGAGAGTTATGCCTAGGTATAAATCTACTATGCAAATTGATTAGGAATAAAACATGTATTTATATTTGACAGATCTGCTTGTGCATAACTTTTGCTTAAATTTACCTCTATTAATTTAAAGAGATTCCCCCCCTCCCTGCCCCTGTTTTGTGCCTCACAAGACATGTATGAAAAGGGAACGTCATCTTGTTTGTACATTGTCAAAAGAGCTGTTAATTTCTAATTACATAGCCACATGATCTCCTGTACTATCATAACTCACTGAAATTATCAAGATGCCACCAAAGCTACAGTTTGGTCTGCATAAAATTGTTCTTGTTGTTGAGGATGTACAAGTGTGAAAGAAATTTAGACAGGCACCCTGTCATATACAGAAGTAACTCACTGGATTTCACCTGGAGAAACAAAGTGAACAATAGGGATGCTACAATGACAGTTTTAAAGCTAAATATTTCCATTATTTAACTGCTTCATCCATTGAACTATTTTGTTTCTAATTAGTAATTTTCCTGTTACACTTTGACATTGTAATAGGTAAATCAGATTAATTAAAGATCTAAATAACTTTAGAAAACTCTCTTTTAATTTTTTCCCTAGAAAAGGCACTTCTTTCCAACCAGTGTGCTCTGTAAAGTAAAAGTAAAATACTTTAGATTCAAAGAATAGTAATAGGAGCATTGAAACAAACAAAACTATAGCAATTTCATTGCAATAAAGGGGAAGAGCCAGAAACACTCTGGATTTCATTTTGGCTTTCCCTGTTTACTCCATGTTTTACATGGAACATGCTTATAAATAATGCAGATTGGCACAGGTCTGGAATCCTATAGAAAAGATCAAATTTAAGTGACTATTGACCAACTAAAGAATTAGATAAGTATCTGAGAACAGTTTCTGGTTGGTAATTGCTCAACCCCTACCTAATTTATTGTCTTTGATTTTAAATAGAACAAAATATAACAAAATAGCCTGACTATCCATTAAAATTAGTAATGTTTATGCTGTTATAGGCCATCTGGTCTACAGATTATTTCTTCCATGCAACTTGTGCAGTGACATATGATAATGTGTTATCTGCTACAACTTGTATTTTCATAATTAAAACTCTGCTTTGAAAAATCCACAAAAAATACAACACAGGCAAGTAAGAGATTTAGGCTTCTGACAAGTATGTATAAATGTAAGAGAGTGTATTATATAAAAAAGCTATGATATGGAATATTATGTACTTTATATTATAAATAAAAAATAGCTTGAATTTATGATGGAATTTTAGGTAGGTTGTTTATTATTTGTAAAATGAATGGTTTTGTTAACTTAAATCTTATTTAAGATGAATTTCAATTTCTCTGATACTTGTTTCAATCAATCCTACTAACCTATTGTATATTTTCAACAAGCTGGACATTATGAAGCATCTGAGCCTCTGGATGTTTTTATAAATTAATGTGGGAAAACCTATTATATTTTGTTCATCAGTGACACATGGAACAAATTAAAATGAAACATTTTTATATTGTTTTACTTAGTGTAAATTGAAAAGCTAGATCATATCTCAATAAAAATGTTTTTGCTCTCCTAGAACTGTCAGACCTCTTCACTGTGTGTGGGTTTGTCAAGATATAATATCTCTTTAAAATTTTGAATAGCTATGACTATGAAAGTGATTTCATAAATTATAATACTCATGAAAGCTGGTGAAACTAGGAATGGCCACAGGCAAATGGGAATCACTAACTGTTGTGTCACTTTACAACAACAAAATCATAAAATAATAGTACGTTGGGGTATGTTGATATCATTTACATTTCATCTGGAAGTTACAGTAAGCCTGTTATGCACACAGAGAAAGAGAGAGCAACAGCTAGACAGAAAGAAAGAAAGAAAACATCACAGTTTAGCTTCTCTCTACCACGGGTAAAGCACCCAGGAAATGAATGCATGTTTATAAACCAAAAATCTTTCTAAACATTTTGTATAGCATTTAATCAGATGAACTTCTCCTTTGACAAATCTGCCAATGACCAGGGAAAAAAACTTCATCTAACCCACAGGTCCCAGTGTACAGATCTCCCTTGAACAGAGTTTTTGGAATGATATTTTTGCCAAACATGGTCTGTATTTAACCTTTGCAAATGTCTATATATGGTCTGTAAGCATTTTCGTAACTACTGTGTTGCAAAATCGGTCTAGCAGTCTAATCCAGAACAGGTGTCCTGTGAAGGTCTTTGCAAGATTAACATACAGAGCATAGCCTTATGGACTATTTTAGTAACCATGATTAGCATTAAGAAGCAAATCCCCCTCCATATTCGTGGTGTGAAAGGATCCCATTTCAGCACATGTGCTGTTCCCCCACACAAGAAAAGATGGGATGTAGGGTCAGGCTGAAGTGCCAAGGCTAAGCTGGAGATGGAAGGATCAATGTGCTGCAGTGCAGGAGTAGGAGGAGGCAGCAGTCAGCAGAAAAATATCTTCAACTTCATAAATTCCCCATTTAACATACATCAGTAAAGCTCCATGTGGAACGCAGAGTCCAATATCCAGTAATCAAGAAATGTCATAAGCATTGCATAGACTCTAAATGAGCTGTTTTCATTTCCTGGCCTTGACAGATACTTTTTTTTCCTTAATATTAAAATAGTTTAAAAAAGTCTCATAATGAAAAATAGACATAAAATAGCACCAAATTAAGAATATTTTAAATGTCTTTTTGTCTGTGTAAATGTAGAGAAACATTTTTCTTGATTTAATGTCTTCCAGTTTTTAGAGAGAAATGAGTTTTCAAATATCTGAAATTATTAACAAGATAAAAATAATAACAGTTAGAGTAAGTGTTACTGATGTTATTAAAATGAATGATAATAATATTCTGGATTTTCAAGCATGTTTTTATTATGAATATTTTGGTTTGTATAAAAAGCTATTTTCATCCAAAAGACTTTCTTGATAAACATGTTCTATAGTTTCAAGCAACATATACCCTTTTTGCTTACATGTGTTCCCTGGAGATGTAACCTAAATGTTTAATACAAATAAACTTCATTTAGCAGAAGACAAATATTTCCCAAATGCTCATCTCTGACTGTGGCCACAACCTGTTCTCATGGGAACTAAATAATGCCATAAACCCCACGGCCTTCCCTCCCAATGCCAGCTGCAGTTCTTTAGCTTTCCCCTTTCTTACATAAATGCATGACAGCATATAAATTTGTGTCCGTTAAACAATAGTGTTGCTTATATATCATTTTAAATGAAAAACCTATACTAATGGAGTTGTCTTTTCTAAGGCATGTCACGTTAAATCCCAACATTTCCAGAGAATGTTACATATCCCTGAACACTCACTGTTACATTCAGAACTCTAGTTTAGCTTAAAAATGTAAAACCTTTTGTAGTCAGGTGTCTTTCTCAGTACTCGGTACAGTTGTAAGGATGTCTAAGAACATGTGTTAATTCTACCAAGCTCAGTTTTACCATCCTTATAATAAGTTGGTTGAAGTCTAGTATAATCATCTCCTACAAGTAGCAAAGTATGACTAAGTAATGCCAATACTTCATCTGAACTAACTAGGAAGCCTTTTAACATTTTCTCATGATGACCTTATATACAAGCAAGTTGGAAAATGACAAAAGCATGGCCCAAAGCACTGGAGTTTAGACAAAATGTGTCCATCAGTGCAGAAGAGATGGTCTTCCTGCTACAACCACTAAAAAAAAAAAAAAAAGAAAAAGAAAACAAAGGAAAAGGTGATTACTGAGTTAAACAAAGAACATTTCTTTCCAATGCTGCCTCATTACACATAAATTAGGGAATCTTATCAGCTGCATCTTGGATGGTGGGGGTTAGTTATTTCACAGTTTATTTATAGTCAGTGTAGATATGATCAAGCATTATTTTTTTATTAATTATTTCAATAACTATGATTTAAAATTGTTCTTGGGAATGGTCATTTTTGGTCATTTTTGGTCATTTTCTTACAGCAGAATATTAATGTTACCCTGCCTTGAAATCTTTCATGAACAGCAGTCAGCTGAGCTGTTGTATTGAAACTGGATGGGAAGTATTTAAGACTATGTATTTTAATTACGCTGAGGATCTTTTTTTCAGGCATTTAGTTACAGTTTATGTGTACCAGCCAGGTACCTTCAGAACAGAATGTAGAACATAAAGTAGAGAAGACAGAAATTGTCATCACAAATGAACCAGATTCATTATTAAAGGACAGAAAAGCTCCTTCAAATCAACTCTTATTTCCCTATCATATATGATTAAGATATTTTGTTAAATGCTTTTATATTCTGATAATACTCTCTCCCCATTTTCATGCTGGAAATTGTCTGTGGAATGCCAAGTGGATCACCAATGCTTTGTTTGAGAATGGGTACTATAAGAACTACCTTCTAGACAGGGCATGAAATACATAAGGGAAAATAGAAGATGCAGGAAATTCACAACTGCAACATTTAGTGTGAACTCCATCAGGGGCTATTAAACACAATGAATCAACCCATGCACATCAGCCCATAGAGGATTTTCCAGTTTATGCGTGCAATGAGCTGTCAGCTCAGACATCCCAGCCCATGTGGATTCTTTACCTTCTCTTCTAACTCTTCTGCATTTGGGCAAGACAAAAGAATGACAAAATGGAGCACACTGAGCATGAATGTGTTCCCAGGAAAGTTACTGTAATGAAGATAAACCAGCAAAGTGTTTTAAAGCCTACTGAAGTCATGTGCAGTGTTTGACTGGAGAGATTAATAAGCCAATGGTCTCAAAAGAGATCTGTAGGTCAGCAGTGACAGAGTATTTTTTTTCAGGTAGATCGGGGTTATCACCCCACCAGATATTTTTGGAGTGATAAGATACCTGAAATTAAGCTTGTCATCAGGGTCTGTGCAAGTCTTTGCAAGAATGTGATGGAGGGTTCTCCTGTTACCCAGGGGAGGTGGCTTCCTCAGAGACTGGCTCCAAACTGGTAAGCAGTAATGCTGCTATTACATGTTTTACCAGTGGGTTATGATCTTTGTCAATGACAGTGGTGCTGCTACTTATTCCAGAAATACTGAAAAGCAAAAAATCCTTCACATGGTACAGAAACATGTTCCACCTCACTGGACACTTGAAAAAAGCTTTAGTGAACCAGAGAATGAAGTCATGATCTACTTTTTTGCAGAGCTGCCTGGAATGGAGTTTTCTCCAGTGAATAACACAGCTCCCTGGGCACTGTGGATGCTGAGGAGTCTGTAGACTAAAGCAGGTCCATAAAAAAGTCATCCTCTACTTGCTTCTCTTGAATGTCTTCACAGCCTTCAGCCTGGGGAAATTCTGCCTCATTCCCTGTTTTTCTAAGCTCCGTGTTCAAGGAGCAGTAGTGAACTGTTCAAAGGGGATTCCAGACAGATTTCAGACCCCAGCTGCTTGCCAGAGCAAGTAGAAGGAAGAAATGGGGAGCATTTCAGGAGCCAGGCCAGGCCATCTCATTCCTTGTAGAAGAGGATTTAGGAAGAGAGCAAAAGAGAGTGTTGAGTCTATCATTAAAGCTCTGTGATTTGGGTAAGAAGTTGCATACCCTCCTGAATGGCAGGTCCAGCCTAGCACCTCAGCCTGCCTAAAGGTGACATTAATTGTCACATGAGTTCTTTAACACATTAGACTGTTACAGAATAATTCTTTCCAACAGGCACTGAGGCAAACTATGCTTCAACGGAGAGGATAGGTGCAAAGAACACAAGATTATCTTCAAGTCCTCCCCAGTTAGGGACCTTACAAGATAAGCAATAGCAGAAGGAGTACCCTCTTAAGAGACACATTCTGGCCAATCTTACCAACTGGATTTTCATGAGGATGAAGCAATAGCCTCCACAGTAACATCTTCAGAAGTTTTGGAGAAGGTCCTACCCCCTAGTAAGGGAGATAGGGAGATTCTAGGATTCTAGTTCTTTTTTCTTAGTTCTAATGCTAGGGTTTGATCCTCTTTAAAGATTCAGGAGAAAGCTGATGGAGAAAAAGGGCAGGGAAACATAAGCAGAAAAAAAATGTCTTTTTCTGTAAGTGTCCTTCTCCTCCATTATAAGAATTCTGTCTCAGTCTCCACTCTGGAGCTGCTTTGGTGGATCTGCTTCTCAGCTGGGTGCAGCAGGGGACCTTATCCTGATACCTGAGTGAGCCTGGTCTATGACACATCAAAGAAAAGATATTTTGATGTAACATTATCAGTTACAATGTGGTCTCCTTCACTTCTTGGTTTGAGGGCAAGAGCTCTCCTTCACAGAGCAAGGACTAATCCCTCCAAGCATTCCTTCAAGTATGGTTGGAGGAACTATCAAGCCTTTCAAGTGCAATAATGCACTCATCATTTGGAGCACTGGTGGCAATGACAAAAAAATCCCTCCTCCTCTTCCTCCCAAGTTCCACCCAGCCATATTTTGTGGTCAGCATTTGGACAATGGCTTTTATCAGTGGTGATTGCACATGGCAGCTTCTACATACCAATGGGATAAAGCAGAAAGCAAAGCTACCTCTTAAAAATGGACAAACGAAGGAGGAGGTCAGAACTGATGAGGAAGAGCAAGACTGGAGATAGCAAGATCCAATAAGTGCAAGAAGAGTCGGTCACCCTGGAGGGGATAATTAAAATTTCCTTCTTCTTTCTCTGTAAGTCCCTCCTCAAAGGAAGTGCTTTGAAAACATGGGAAGTGTAAAGAAAACAGGAGACATCTTTTTACATGGTGACTGAGTCATGCTGCGCGAAACTGTGTGGTTGCAGCTGAGGTTCACAGAGACTTTGGATCCTGCAACATCTGGGTAACAGTGCAGGTGTCAGCAGAAGGAGCAGGATGATGGCAATGGCACCTGCAGTTGTGATGTGGTACTGGATGCTACTGTGAAGATCTATGCCCTTTCAATGCAGAGACATAATATGGGGGGGAGGGGGGGAAGAAAAGGAAAGCTTATCTGATGCTTTTTTCTTATTTGGGTAATGAACAATAGAGTGAAGGTCGGGATGTTATAAGGAGCAAATGTTTAGTTATTATAATCTATCAGGGATGTATAAATGTGTGGCAGAAAGAGAGAGTGACTGCTTAATTAAATGCCTTAATTTATTTGACTTTTTAAAAGTCTTTGATAAGGTCATGCTAGAAGCTACAGTGAGCTGCCGAAGATCTTTACCTCTCCAGAACTGTAAACTGGTCTAATTGTTTTCAATAATGTGAGGGATTTAGAAGATGATATTGTTGTGTATTTCAGATTTTAAACCAAAATTAAGATTTAGATGATGACAGCATTTGACAAAATAGTGAAGCATCTTATCAGTCTCCCTCCTGGCGGTGAAGAGTAAAAGTACAGACCTGGAGTCTTCTCAGTGTTTCCCAATGACAGGACAAAAGGCAATGGGCATGAATTGAAATATTCATTTAAAAAAATTCCAATTCATTTAAGCACTGGAAAAAGGCTTTATTCCTGTGAGGGTGGCTGAACACTGAAACAGCTTCCTCAGCTGATGCAGTTTGGGACCAAAAGACAGCATGGAGACTAACGCTGATATGCTATGAACATTGTCAGGTAGGCCTAACTTATGCTAAACCAGAGAAGTTGTGGCATTTCAGTCTTTGGAGATGCTCAGAACCTGACTGGACACAGTCTTGAGCAACCTGTGCTAGCTGACCCTGCTCTGAGCAGGAGTTAGATTAAGTGGTCTCCAGGCATCCCTTCCTACCTCAGTGATGCTGTGATTCTGGGACAATTTTCACTATACTGGAGAAACACTTTATTAACATGTAAAGAAATCTCATTTTCTGTATTAAGAGGAATGTAGATTCACTGAAGATTTGCTGATATATAAATATGATTTGCTGATTATAAATATGGTCATCTGATAACCTTGTCTGCTATCTTCTCTAATGGTCATTCAGATTGTACAGACACATGCAGAAACAATATAAAAATGAGATGTGTATCTCAAGCTAATGACTGAGGGAACTTATTTGGGTAACGGCTCAAGACACATTGATTTTTGGTGTATTGATATAAATCTTGGGTGATCAATAGTACAGCTGGTTGCAGGAAAAGAATGACTGATCTCCAGACCTAAAATAATTACAGTCTAATAAGGACAAGATATAACCAGTGTCTGGGGGACCTTTATGCACCTTCTCAAAGAGAAACTATCAAGATGAGTGAGGAAATCAGAATGACCATAACAGGGGCAGGGGGTGGTAAGAAAAGGCAGAGGTCCCTCTATATAGCAGAAAACCACCTTTTGGACCACAGCAGTGTATGACATAAGTGTACATGTCTACATTGCCTGCTGAGGACAAGCTTGGGGTAGGTGCAGTTTCTAGTGTGCCCAGGGTATGTCCTCAGGACCACATGAAATAGTAATCATGAGGACTCGTCTTCTGCCAAGTTATCACTGCCTAGTTGCTCACAAGCAGTCTTCAGTCTGTCCAAGAGACAAGTCATATGGCAGGCAGGCAGAAGGAGACTAGGGAGGGTACGATGGAGTGTTTCATGTTTTTCATTGCTCCAAACCAATATTCCAGTATGAGGGAGGAAGGCTGTTAATGGAAAGGTATGCCTGTTTCTGGTGTCTATATTTTAAAATGCTTAAGACAAATTGAAAAGGCTAGACAAAGACATCAAAGATTGATTTGGAAAGTAAAAAAAAAAACCTAATAATAAGAGATTAATGAAGTTTAGTACTTTTTGTTTGATCAAACAGATTTTATGGAGATGAAGCATAGCTTCCCTGACTTCTTTTTTCACAGTTGGTGGCTCCTAAATCTAGTAAAAAAAAGTGTAATAATAACAAGGAACTTGAAAATCCAGCTCAAAAAAGTGAGAAGAGAAACATTTTTAATGTGACTTTAATGAGTACAAAGCAGTAGAACCAGCAGAATAACTGATCTGAAAATATGATCAATTCCATGTCACTAGGACATCTAACTATGCTGCTAGTTCAAGTAAGAAATGTAGTCTCTGACTTTAGCATATGGGGGAGACATATTAATCTTGGGAGTGTAATTTATGTTTTTAAAACATATACATATGAGACGATGGAGAGGAGAAGAGAATCCTAGGTTAAAACTCAACCTTGAATTTAGATTGCTAAAGCTGGGAGAGATAAATTGGTCCTTGTCAACTTGAAAGTTATATATTCAGCATGGTATCAAGGGACTCAGTAATTTCTAGATAAGTTCTATGACCTGTATTAAACAGCAAGTTGCACTTGATCGCATTTTTAATGAATGTCTGGTCTGCCAAAATCTCAAAAAATTATGTGTGCGCTCCAGAGGCCTGCCCCAATAGTAGATTTTTGAAGATAATGGTCAAGGTAATTTTTGAAAGACAGGGTATAGTCTTAAGGTGATTTCTTTTTCATTCAGTTTTTTATTCAGTTTTCATTAAGTTGTTATTTATCTAACTGTCATTCAGCTATGTCATTCTTATATTTCACTTATAAATACCTGTATTTTCTTCCAGAAATAAATTCATGAATGAATACATCTAAATTGTTAAATCTATTGCTTGCTGTCTGCCTGTTTTAGAAGCAAACTTATTCTTCCTTTGTCACAAGCATGCCAGTGTATTCTTTAAAGATGAAATAACAAAACTGACAATAATTCTTTTTATTGACCTTTGCCATAAAAATACTGCATAGTTCTCTTGAAGTTTTCTTGCATGTGATGTACTGTCTGAAAGGGTTTCTTGCCTGCTAGTTGAAGAAGTGTTATTACTGTCAATGAGTTAAAAGTGATGGGAGGAAACTTCTGTGTTCATCATATAAAGCAAGAAAAATTAATAGCTGGGATTTCATCAGTAATCTTACTATGGGTGGATGAATGCAATAGCATTTACAAAATTGGAAAACATTAGCTTTTGACAAATCACAGCCTTATTTATCCCAGTAAATAAATTTCTGACACTACTAATTATAATAATATTAATAATAAAAATCAAAATACCTTTTGGTCCTGGGCTATAAAGAGGCAACCATAGGAGCCAGACTCATTTATGGCACCTTCCTTTGGGTGGTCCTCAGGGGCCTGGGATATCTGTTGAGGCTCTGTCCTGGTTCTGTTCCCTACAATAGGAAGCACAAGAAATCTTGTCAAGAGACAAGAGATCTTGACAGTCTTAAGGAAGGCCACCCAAGGAAAACCAAAAATATTATGCTTCCTTCACACTGCTCTAGCCTTTTTAATCCAGTATAAGCATGCTAGATAGAGTCACGATCCTAACCAGGAGCTCCTGCTTACAGGTAATCCTTTATGTCCTAGGCCAAGAAAATTCACAAATATTGAACCTCCTAGGATGAGGCAGGACCTCTAAAATGAAGAAGTTAATGTTTAAATGCTTTTCAAGTATACAGAATAACACCAAGCAGGAAAAAAAAATAAATCTTAAATAACATTTAGCAGCCAGTCTAACACTGGACTGTGCCTTAGCTCCCTGTTCCCTCTACTCTGTGACACAGATCATGGGGCTGACTTTCAGCTTTAGATGTGCTGCATCAGACAGTTTACCCCTTGATCTTCAGTTCCTTCTTCCACTTTAGTATTATTTTGATTTTCCAACCTAAAAAAATCAATTCCACCTCTAAAAAATACTTTAAGGTAGAATTCCCCACATTGTCTCAAATGGAATTATTTTTTTCTCTACCCCCTCATTAAAACCAGCATAAAGCCAAAGCTTCTGTTTAATTTTATATATATAAAACTTTGCCTGCAGCTCCACCTCCAGCTTTATTATCCCATCCTGGAAAGTAAAACAGACTTAAAACACATTTTCAGGCCATAAAACTAAGCGTAGCCATCGAGGAAAAAGAAAATGGTTATATAACCTCTGAAACAATCTGAATGCCTAGCATAACCTCCACTTAAAACGTCTGTTATTATGTCCTACTAAAATATGACAAATAGCCTATGGTAATAAGTAATGGACATGCTATCATTAAACTCTACAAATATAAAGGGCTAGTTTATTCAAATAATGGAAAGCCAGAGCACAGAATATGACTTTCAGCATGGCTATGGTACAATGCTGAAAAGAAGATCCGCATTGGTAAATGTGGACTTGACCTAAATTGTCTTTAATATAATGCTCTGGAGAATCATTGCAATTAAGTGCTAATAATGAAAAACCCTTTCATTTATGTTAATGACTTTTTTTTCTTTTACATTAGAAAATTCAGAGAAGAGTGGTTCAAATTTCTGTATTCTTTCTGAAGGCAGAAACCTGGGCTTAATATGGGGTAAAGACAGAAGGACAGCGAGGAATGTAGTTGTGCAAGTATAAGCAGGAACACAAAGGACAGTGTGTAGGTATTTCTGTATTTTGGCACTTCCCCATCAGTCTGTGATGACCTTTCCTCTGTAAAATGACTATTTTCACAGACTGAAGGGTCTAAAATGGAAAACATTGTTTAATACCCCTGACATTTTCTGATACTGTAACTTTTTTAAAAAACTGCTTACATATCCATTAAATAAAGCTTATATTTTATATTTTAATGTATCATATTCACATTAACCAACATGGACTATCACAAGAGCTGTGTCCAAGTGTCATGGTCAAATGCAATGAGAGATTTTGTTTGCAAACAGCTACATAAGGCAATAAGAAAAAACTCTGGATCCCTTTTATGAGTTTCCATAAGTCTTGCATTATTATAAATTTCACAGTGGAAAATTCTATTTCAGCTTGGTTAAAGCTTTGTGTCTTTTCTATTTCTACGGCCTTCAAGAGCCACTGTATTAGATACAGCTTATTTAATATGCACTGTCTATGTAGGCAGAACTAAGGCTAGGGTTTTACTTAGTGACATCTACATTAAAAATATTGATTGCAAAAAGTTTTCAAAATATTTTCAAATGAACAATACAGTTTCAAAATTCTGGATTTGCCTGGGAAAAAAAAAATAATATATTTTGGATTAGAATCCACATGTAGCAAAAGCTATGTTTTATTTACCTATTCTAAAATATTAGACTGCTTTGTATCTAGGACATATTTATTTAATTAATTAAGATTAAAAAACACCCCTTTCCTTTGGAGGGTAAAGAAAGCTTGCTTTTTTGATAGTGCTTAATTAAAGATAAAACAATTGCATAGAGTGAATGTACTATAGTGAGTAAGAGTACTTTATGCTTTGCAGATTTTGCTGTATTAAGCATTTTTGTGGAACTTCCGCAGATTTTAAGAACAAATGATGCATGAAACCAGAGCAAATTGGGCCCTAAGTGTGTGGGTGGGTGAAATGAAAGATTTAAAGGGATTAACTCTTATTGGTGTACCTCATATAAAAGATTTTGACTGTGTACTAATGCAAATAAAGAAAAAACAAAAGCAGGTGCAGAGGCACATTAGAAGTGGGACGTGTAGTTTTGATATTAAGAGAAAGTTAGAAGCTCAATCATAAACCTAAAACTTTAAAATCTGACTGAGATTACATATGATCAGATTGGTTTTCCTGATTACATTTAAATATGATATTTAAAAGTTATTGAGAATTAATCCATGCAGCTGAGCTGGACGTGGAGAGATTTATCCAAAATTCCCGCATTATTTAGCATATATTAAAATAATAACTACATAATCACAAAAGGTGTCTTGTTACAGAGATCAGAGAGATCTTTCCACAGGATGCCTGCCTGGAAGCTGTGCTAACTAGTAGGTGTTGGCAGAACCCATTCCTCAATGCATCAGTTACTGAAAGGCATGAAAAAAAGCAGAGGTAATCTGGAGACCAGCAACAGGCTGGAGAAGCTCCCATTTCGAGCAGCCCACTCAATAGACACAGAATTGCAAGGCTCTGGGAAATGCACTTGGCCCATCTAGCCACACAAAAAAACGTCCTCCTGAACTACTAGTGCCCATGACAAATACAGATGCCGTACACTACCTGAAGGAGAAAATCCTCATACCAAAAAAATTTACTGTTGAATTCAGCAGAAAGAGTTATTACTTGTGACATGAAATCTGTTCTTGGCCGATCCTGCTTTACAGGTACAGGGATAATACTAAGGACAGAGTGAAAGGTGCAGTTTCTGTTAGGAAACTATGTACATTTCTAGGGAACCTAACATCTTTGTTTTGTAGGCTGATTTCCACAATGTGTCAAAGAAGAATTCTACTCCATAACACCTGAGACAAAAGTCAAAGTTAATAAGAAAAGTTTAACCAAAACAAACAAATATATTCTTTTCTCTTTTTCCTTTTAGTGTCTCCTTAGGTGAACTTTAAGATATCTAGGTGCAAAAAAAACCCCAAACCCAAAAAACTAAAAAAAAACCCAAAACCCAAACCACAAGCATACAGTAGTCATAACTGATGTCTGAAAGCATTGATATGATTTACATACATTTATGGTGTATCTTCCATCAAAAGATATATAAAAGGACTTAAAGTTATCAGGAGTAAGAGTAGGAAAAATATGTTGAAATGTTTTCATTTAAAGAAAAGAATAGAAAGGCACATGAAGGATATTCAAAACAATGAATACAATTAGTAAGTCAATCTGAGTACTCTCTTAGGAAAAGAGATCACATGGCTTTTGTTTTTTAATCAGCCTAAACAACTCCTCTTACATAGTGAAATTAGTTAAACAAATGATAACGCTATGTACGTTGTCATTTTTAACCTTCATTCTAAATTATTAATTGCATTATGGAAGTCGTTAGAAATGTCAGACTTAGTCCTGGAAGTTTTACATAGGTGCACAGAAGTGACAACCCACTCACCAGTTGTTGATTAAACAAAAGAAAGCACAGAGAGCCGAAAAAGTTGCCTAAATTCACACAGGATTCCTTGTTTGGTAGCATACACCCAATTCATACAGGCAAATCTTACACTGTGTAATCTTGCTGACTGATTCCTAGTTTACTTCTAAAGGGAAAGCTATGGATATGCACAATTTTTTTCAGGATAAAAGCCTAAATCAACTACATAAATACATATAAATATTTGAAAGGTAGTCATATTTGTTGCTCTAAGTTTATGTGTGTCTTATAATGTAATGTGAAGGGGCCATATATGAGAATGAAATTTGAAAAGGAAAACTTAATCTCACTACCATGAAAATCTTGGCAGTGAGACATATAATCTATTAGATAGTTTCTCAAGAAAAGCAATTGAAATAAAAGTGGTTGAGTTTTTTAGTTGTCACTATTTTTCAACATCTTAAAATTTCATGCACATGCAATATTGAAGGAAAAGATATCTGAAATTATGATCATTGAGCTGACCAAAAATCCATGATTTTTAGGGGTGAAAAAAGCCATTAAATTATCTTATGTCTATTTTTAGCAACCTGTATAGATGATCCCTCATTAAAGTTATACACTGTGTATTTATAGTGAAAGATATAGCTGAAATGTGAAAACAAAGGCAAACAAAATATTGCACTATGAAGCAGCTACCTAACAAATGTCACACCAATCTTACAAAACAAAACAAATCCTCCCAAGGCTTTTTTTAATTAGAGCTGTAGTGAACCTTTTCACCATTGTTACAAACACTGATAAACAAATTTCTCATAACTTTTAATCTTTAGATACCATTATGCAAAACTGAATGCATTCCCTTAGG
>WEKW01017596.1:2353-27164 GCA_013389905.1 Sula dactylatra | reverse complement strand
TCTGTATTGTTAAAAAACATTAGTTTTGAAGAAAAAATTATAGATTGAAAATCACTATGAGGAAATTTTATACTTAGTGTAAGAAAAAAATGCACTTCAAGGAAAAAATAAGACACAAAACTAGCAACAAACTCACTGGTATTAAACTATCATCCTGCTGTCTACCAGTGACAGGTTAGGAGATTATAACACTGTAACAGCACCTTGTGATTTAGATTACTTTCTTTTAGATCTTGAAAAGGGTTCCTTTTCCTAAAAATTAATAATTTGACACAAGGCATTAAAGTTATTCTTGATTATGGGAAAAGCTGAAAATAAGAAAATAAAATGTCATCAGTTCTTGTTCTTTTCTAATTTTTTCAGTGTTATATGCCAGGAAGATATTACTCCATAGACTTGTTTCCTTCAGGCGATGTATCTATTGTGTTTATGTGTTTCAAAATAAACAGAAATGAATTGTGTATTTTTGTCTTTTGATTTTACTTTTTGTAAAATAAATCAGTGTGTCTCTTACTGGCATTAACAGGTTTATTCGGTTTACATCTCCATCCTTTCNTCCCTGTGCACCTAAGGAAAAGATAATTGCATCTCACTCTAATTATCCACTTTATCTGTTTAATGTAATTATAGGGCTTTCAATATTTATTCAAAACCTCAAGGAGTTTTATATGTCATTTCTGCAAATTATTTCTCTCTTGCATCCTGTTTTCCTCTGAATTGTATACTATATCTTTCTGTTATTATTTCTGTTTCTATCAAAACCTATTGATGAAAAAACTGCTTATGTTATAATTAGAACAGGCACTTTATTGTTTTTACGCTAATTCTTGCAAGCTAACTGTTCCAAACTCTTATTTTTGTTAGCTGTCCTGCCTTTTCACCTATTTGATTTCTGAACAGGGTTTATTGGGCCTCTACGAAAATATCTCTGAAAATTATTTGTGTAGTTTTCATAATGACTGTATTTTCTTGGGACCCTTTCAATACGACAGCACAGGGTATTGCATATTTTGTCAATGAGGTATTGCTCTAATTCAACTTCAGTATCTTATTCCTTGAAGCCAGTATGAGGAATATGCTCGGAGAAGCACATACAAGAAGATGTATAAACAAAGACAACTATCTTTGTGTGTTTTTTCCAATATCTGTTTGTGTCTGATAGTTTTGGAGATTTTTGTTTTGTCTGTTAAATCAATTGCATAATGATGTCTCTTAAGTATTTGAATTTCTAATACACTCTGGTATCAAAGCTCTGTATGTGCAGCATCCTTTCATGTGGTCATTTTTTTACTGTCTTTTGCTAGTACTTCTTTAAATCTGGGGAAACCTGGCAGGTACATTATTATTTCAGTTTTCCTGTTCTCCACAGCTTTACAGATTAGGAACTCTTTATGGACTCTTCAAAGATAAGTTTGTGCATTCATTGCATTCAAGTTGGTCCTTTAGGTAAGTAGTGGGAAATTAACTGCTTTTCCATTCTCAGCCATTGCAGAGCATTCTGGAGATGCTCAGGAACACACAACTTCATCCCAAAAAGATCGGTGATCTAGTAAACCCAGAAATCTATTTTATTACTGGTATACCTACCAGATGCATAAGAGAAATATGTGAAAAATTCCCAATAGAAAGTATCTTCTAATTCTCTGAAATATAAACTTTTGGATCTGTCCTGAAATATAAGCACTTATCTTGCTTTCAAAAAGTCACAACTATTACAGCTACAGATATTCTTATTATCCATCTGAACGTCCAGTACTTTATGAATCACAGTAATCCCTTGAGACATTAACATCATCTGAAGGCCACGTCTAGAAGCTGGTTTGCTCTGTGTCTAGTGAGCAGATATTGAACACACTCAGTTCAGTTGTAAGAATTAATATCTGAAAGGAGTTTCCTGACACAGTCCTCCTAAGTAGAAATTTCTAGTAGAATTTTCTAGTGAAAGGTATAATCCTCATTTTGATTCTCAAATCAAGACATTCTCTGATTCCTTCAGCCATCAGGGTTTATTTCTCCCTGCAGCTTTTATTCCTTCTTATTGAGCACAAAGACTTCAAGGATACTATTATTCGTCCTATTTGCAGCACTGCTTTGAAAACTTCGAAGTACATGTTTATTTTGCTAACTGGAATTGGCTTTGGAACTGGCAGAAGTCCATCCATTTATATTTTAGTGCCACCTTTCTCTTGCAAGGGGCTGTGATTTAGGGATTTGCTGTTATTGTTCCTTTTGCTTTTTATTAGCAAAAATTTTATCAGTGTTATCAGCACTACTATATGCTGGAGAGAAACCTTAACTGAATCACCCATAATTATTTTTACAAACACCTGTTTTCTTTAAGAATGCATCACTGTTTGTGAGAAATTTGTGAGTTGTCCTTTTTCTTCTCCACATTCAACACACAGTTCCCAATATCACAAAATCACAGAGTGGTTGATGTTGGAAGGTACCTCCATAGATCAGCAAGTCCAATCTCCCTACTCAAAGCTGGGTCAACTAGTGTAATTCGCTTTGGGCCATGTCCATTTGGGTTTTGAATATCTCCAAGAACAGAGACTCCACAACCTCTTTAGGTGACCTGTCCCAATTTTTGACCAATCCCACAGTACAAACATTTTTCTTATGTTTAAATGGAATTTTCTGTATTTCAATTTGTGCACATTGCTTCCTGTCGTTTTGCTGGATACTACTCAGATGAGTCTTTCCTCGACTTTGCTCATCTTTACTTATCTTCTTTACTCCCCCTATCAGGTATTAAAACACACTGATAAGCTCTTTCTGAGCCTTTTCACCTCCAGGCTGAACAGTCCCAGTTCTTTCAGCCTTGCCTCGTATGACAGATACCCCAGTTCTCAATGATTTCATGCCCCTTCACTGGGCTTAGTCCAGTTGCTCCATGTCTCTCTTGTATTAGGGAGCCCAGATCTGGACGCAACATTTCACATGTGGCCTCACCAGTACTGTGCAGAGGGGAAGGATCACCTCCCTCAACCTGCTGGCACGACTCTTCCTCATGCAGTGCAGGATGCGGTTGGCCGCCTTTGCCACAAGGGCACATTGCCGGCTCATGTTCAACTTGCATCCACCAGGACCTCCAAGCCTTTTTCTGAAAAGCTGCTCTCCAACCAGTTGGCCCTGCATGTGTACTAGCGCATAGGATTATTCTTCTCCAGGTACTGGACTCTGCATTTCCTATTACTGAACTTCACAAGGTTCCTGTTCACCCCTTTCTCCAGCCTGTTGAGATCCCTTTGCGTAGCAGCATGACCCTCTGGTGTATCAGCCATTACTCCAGTTTTGTGTCATTTGCAAACTGGCTGAGAGTATACTCTGTCCCATCAACCAGGTCATTAATGACAAACTAAACAGTATAGCATGCAGTTTAGTATAACATGGAGTACCCCAGGGGTACTCCACTAGTGCCTGGCCTCCAGCTGCACTTTGGGCTGCTATCACAACCCTTTGAGCCTGCCACTGAAGACAATTTTCAATCCATTTCACCATTCGTTTATCTAGCCCATACTTCAATGTGTCTTGTTCTTATATGAGTTTCTCTCAATCTTCCTTAATTCTCAGCAGCTAGGGAGATTATTTGGGAATCTGAATAACTTCCTACCATTGTGTGCTATCATTACAAAGAATTCTAATTGACAGATTCTACACCAGTCCTTAAAATAGCTCAGCCTTAACTTTTTCCATTCCCAAAGGAACAGCCATGCACTATTACTGTATTTCTTTCCTCTAAACAGTCTTTCATCTGTTATAGAACTTTGTGCACTAGCTCTGTATTTTCCTATTTCCATTATTTTTATCAAAGGTTTGGTCAAAAACCTTTAATAGAGCTAACAAATTGTATCTCCTTCATCTTTCAAATACTTTTTTATAAACTTTTTCAAAGAATTCAAACAAACTAATGAAATGTGAATAAATCTATGTGAAAACGTATTTTAAAATCCTATTACAATCTATTTGTAGTCCTTATCCCTGCCCAGAACATAGTCTGTAGATCTTTCAATATAAAATATAGTATTATTTTATCATCTTTTTTATCCCCTAATACCACAAAGAGTTTTCAGGAAGAACTAATACTGAAACAATCAAAGCTATATCTTCAGTGGTGTGTCCTGGCCACAAAATCCAACTCTTTCTCACTGTATGCTGCTGTTAAAGAACAGCGCATGTTAAAGAAAAAAAGCATTGCCTCATCCATTCTCATGGCAATAAACTGTGGTGTGCTTTAGGAAGTAGCTGTGTAAACAGAAAAAACCACTGATCATTACATCATACTCCCACAGAGGAAAGTGGTGGAACTTCCACTCATTTCAGAGGGGACATTTGATCAATGCAGAGTGTCTATCACATACTGAGACTAAAAGTGAAAGTAAATATCTTATGACAGGTTCAGAAACAATAAGGCTGAAGCATGAGGATAGCATACATTTGAGGGTAGAAGTATGGTGTTGATTCAAAATTTCTTTTGCATAAATTAAGCACAGCTACAAATAGCTGCCCAAAGAAAGATCAGTAAAAACTGGTTTCTGTCAGTCAAGTGTAGTGTAAAGTCAAGAGAGGAAAACATTTCAAGAAACTAATTATAACATTATCTCAGCAAAGCACATCTTACTGTTGAAGCAGTACAATCTTTCTGGGCCTTGCAGATTCTGCTATGTTCCTGGCTAAGCAAATGGTGTCAGAAGCTACAATGCCTTGTACCATATCAGATGAACTTGAAGACTACCACTTTCACAGCTAAATAACATTTTATTCATAGCCTTCCACCTGTCTTTCAGCTTTAGTCTTAGTTCTGCTATTCCTTGTGCGTGGACTTGAAAGTGAATGCCATAAAAGGCTGTAGATATGGGATAGATAGCACTTAACATAAGTGTTTTGGCCTTGATGCTGTATACACAACATATGCTCCCTCTTCCATCGTAGAACCAATTAATGATTTCACAATGGATTTGGAAGAGTACAGCAGTGCTGAAATTTTCAAATTACTGTAGGTAAGAAAATAGCCAAAGAAGTGGACACAAGGAAAGGCTGCCTGTCGTCTAGGCTGCCTGTCAGCCTGCCTGCCATCCATCTCTTTTTCGCTGCTGTCTCTTCCTTTTTTCATAACCAAATTGTTTTTCAAACTGACATTATAGATTTACCTATCTTCCCAACCCCAGCTTTAACAGTAAGAAAGACAATGCAAAGGAGGAAAAAAAAATCTCTGCTTTCCTGTAACAAGTTGCACCTGGAATGGAGAATTCTAAGCAGGCTGTCTTAAAAAAAATGGCATTTCATCCTCATTATTCATTCTATTCTGTTTTAGTTATAAACTTAATCCTCCTCCATTCTACATGCCATTCTCTCAGCATGGTACATGTGGTTGCCTTTTTTAAAGGGCTAACCATAAAACTATATTACTACTTACAACAGAAATTTACTTAGTTCAAAATGTCAGTTTAGTTGCAAAAGCAGGTACAATAATAAGAAACAATTTGTTATCCTTATAAAATATGTATGTGCTGTTAATTCTGTAGCATGTGCTAGTGATGTAGCATCAGAACAGATTCCATTTTAACCCAAAGATGAAACAGATGAAAGCAGAGGGAGCTCAATAATGTCAGTGGCACCTGTTACAGGTAAAACCTGTATTGTGTCATCTGGCAATGATGGAATACACCAAAAAAAAGAAAAAGGAAAGGAATATACATTAAATTAGTTCACAGTTTTGATCAAAATCACTGCCACTGAAAGATGGCATCACAAAGAGTATATCCAGCAAGACTGGATTTTTTGATCCAGGTTGGGATTTTTTTTCATTTGGTTTGTTTAGTTTTTTAACTTTAAAACTTTGACTGTGCCAAAAGAAATGCCCTGTAATAAAAAGGTTAACTGAAATGTTCTTTAAACTGTCCTTGCCTCATGTAAAAATATTTATATGAGACTAAGTAGCCATATATTTCTTGACTGTTGCAAGGCTTATCTGAGGCAATGGAAATTCATCAGACTTTGAGGCCTTTCAAATGAACAAGCAAGTATCTTTGGTACATTTACTTGGCAATTTGCCTATGAAAAGGCCAGAGGTATACCCTGACAGTCAGCAACAGCTAGGCACCTGTCAGATATAAATTAATATTGTCATATTTAACATGTAGTTCGCTAAAATGGGTTAATAGCAGATAGAAGAAGAAAGGGTGATTTTCTCAGACAGTACTATATAGTGTTATTCTAAGATACATGAAATATGAAACACAGAAGGGACAAGCTGTTGATTTTAGGACACTGAATGCTCGGAACTGTTCCTGGGTAAACTGGCAGCCTTCTGTCACATGCAGAAGAACATGGTAAGTTTACATGGGTGGAATCACATAGGTATGTAGGGTTTTGTTTATTTATTCTGTGGAATTAGGGAAGTTACACACAGAGAAAATTCTCCTTTATCCAAACTGGCTAAAAACCCCATCGTGTTAAAAAGAACAAAATATTTCAAGATAGCATTTCTTAAAATCTGAAAATTATTATTTTCCTCTCTAACTTTTTTTTGATACTACATTCCAAATATATTATTTACCTATCTCAGAAGCAGCCACTGTGATGTTGTACCAAGGTGTCTCCTCTCTGTCAAAGATCTTGGCAGTCTTAATGGTCCCAGTGCTAGCATCAATGGTGAAATACCTATCTTCTTCTGTGTTATGATCAATGAAATATCTATGAAGAAATAAAACAATAAATATATACTTGTTGTAGTACGTATCATCCAAAGTAACAGAAAGCTAGATAAGAATATTATTTTCAAGCTTTTAAGATAATAGGAATTTTTAAAAACACCCTAAGAAAAATTCAGCATTATGGAGACACAAAAAATAATGCCATATTTCATTTTTTTCATAATGTTATGTTTCTTTTGATACCTAACAAGGTTTCCACTGTGAGTCACAAAAATATAAATTCTTAACAGGTGATATTTTACACAGCAGTATACAATCTTGTCAAAGGTAAGACATATATTTTGACTAAAAAATTATAAAATGGAAAGGCAGAAAAGAAAACAGAAAAGATATTAAGATATTATTCTTCTGCTTATTTGCTTGTCACTGCAAACCAGTGTGCTGAGTCTCAGTACCTGTTTTGAAGCATGTCTCTCTGACACGAAGTTGATGACACGATGCCATAAGCTGTTTTGAACATAACCATTACAGAGACTAGTAGCAGAACTGGCTGATTCCCAGAGCTGCAATTGACACTAGCCTAGAAGCAGAACTAAGCAGCCCTGCTTAACTCCCTTGGCTTCTGGGCACTTTGCCTAGCAGAGGAAGTAAAAGCCTTGAAGTGGGTAATGGAAGCAGAGAGAGGGAACACAAAAGAAGAGATTGACAAGACATTTTTTCTCAAAGCCAGAATCATCTACAGCAGCTTTTAACAAATGAAGCAATTACAGACCCCTATCAAGCCTTCTTCACTAACTTCAGACAATGGAAAAAATAAGGAAAAATATTCTAAGTCTTTTTATACCATAAGTGGTTTTCCTGTAATTTGTCAGCCCTGTTTTCATTCTGTGAAGTTTTTAATAGATGGAAGCTATATATAGGTCAAAATTATTTATTTGTCCCATCCAATTGCTGTTATTTCTACATCATCAAAAGTGTAATTGCCCGCTAATAAAAAGAGTGGTGCACATAAAGGTTGCCAAGCTCAAAAAAATTAAAAATTACTTCAGTTTTATTTCTCTCTCAATGTACTTATTTAGACTATTTGTGGAAAGGAAAAACAAACAAGCTAACAAACTTTTCATTGAATGATATATTAGAGTAAGATATGACATGTGAAAAAGGAAACGAAATAAAGCACTAGAGGAGGAGGTAGCAATTTCAGTGAGTCACCTTAACTCGTCAAAGGATAGGACACTCAGTGGAAAAGCCAGCTAGGACTTGATGTTTTAGGTTAGAACTTCCTTGTTGGAGAGAACCTGAACACCACCTCTCCCACCTGCAAAAAGTGTTTAACATCTGCCTTACAATACGCTATTTTGGCTTGTGGCGCTCAAAATTTTCTTCTCCTGCCTCCAGTATTTTCAGCAATTAAAGAACTGTAGGTCAGGCACTGGAAAACAAAGCAGACAAAACTAGGCTAGAAAATCTTTCCTTCTTGCCTGCTCTCTGTCTTTCCTTTCAACATCATGAAAACTGAAACCATGGGAGCTGTTGGAGGGACAGCAGACCTCAGTTCCTACCCATTTTATGTTTCTCTGGAATAAGGATTTAACTCACTGTCTGCCATCTGAGCTACAGTCAGAACCTATGCGTGGTTCATTAACTACCAACATCTGAGAATACCTCATTCTAAAATACTCCAAAAGTGCTCGGTAAAGACTTTGGATGTGCAAGATAGCAGCTGAAGTTGCTTCAAACAGGTAACAAACTCTAAGTATCTCCATACTGAAAGCAGACTGGCAAGATCTTGATTATGTAGGGGATGGGGCAACCTTTTTTAAGAATTTAAGTCAGGAAATATTTTTTCAGAGGACATTATTTAATCAGTGTGTCCCAAATTTGATGAAAAAATCAAAACAAGTGATGTTGCCAGAAAAAGAACAAAAAAAATTGCTGAATTTCTAATTGCTGAATTTCTAATTGCAGACACACTTTCAAAAGCTAGCATGCTTCTCAGTGCTCAGTAAACTCAGGAGATGAATCAAATGCAAACTCTTGACCACGTTCATCAGTCATTGATCATGACACACCAAATGTTACAGCTATCCAAGAAAATTTATGTTGCTTTTGAGGAATATTGGAATCCTCTGAGGACCCTTTATGAAACAAACAAAAAAAAAGACTACACAACTATTCTGTCATCATTTTATGTGGCAATATTGGTCCAGGCTACTCACACCTCTTTATTTGGGAATCAGGATTTGCTTTTCAATTTCAGAACAATTGATTTTTCCAGTGTCTCTGCAGGTCTCAGTCTTCCATGAAGCGCAGATTTTCAGGCTACCTAAGTGTTTATTTGTCATGGAAATGTTTTGAAAGGTTGTGCCAATATCAGTGGAGAAGTTGTATCTCCTATGCGCACAGCTAGCCTTACCTTCTACTAATTACAAAAACTTAGGAGACAGAGTGGTATCAACTTCTAAAAGTCCATAAAGCTGTCATCCTTGCAAGAGTTGTTGAGATTTGAACTTTGTACAGAAGGTGCTTCAGGTGGAGAAATCCCCCCACGCTTTATACCTTTTGATCATCAGTGTAGGAAACCGGTCCAACAAATAGTTGGACATCTTGACTATACTACTATTAAGGCAGAAATAATGAATGTTTAGTTGTGTTGGGCAAGATGGGCAGTGCACATATACACAAACATCTTTTACATGATGAACTGGAATGCTGAGTGAGGAAGCATAGGAAGCATAATTGTCCCTCAATTTTCTTGGAGACCTTAGCAGGACCCTTTACTGGTAGAGCTTACAATCAGGTATGCAATGATAAAATTTAATTCCTTCTCTCCTACTATAGCTTTGTTTTTCTTGACTCTAGGGGACTCCTGACAATGACAAGAATTATTTGCTAAAAAAAAAAATAAGCTTCACTGACCTGATGGAATATGTACTGCAAATCCAAAACAATTTATAATACAAGAGTCTTGTCCCTGTGTCATGATTTAACGCCAGCC
This sequence comes from Sula dactylatra, assembly GCA_013389905.1. Lineage (NCBI taxonomy): Eukaryota > Metazoa > Chordata > Aves > Suliformes > Sulidae > Sula > Sula dactylatra. The sequence goes on along the minus strand of WEKW01017596.1, from coordinate 17,507 downwards.
GGCACCTAAGCCCCACACAGCCACTTGCTCACTCCCCCCACGATAGGATGGGGGAGAGAATCCAAAGGGTAAAAGTGAGAAAACTCATGGGTTGAGATAAAGGCAGTTTAACAGGGAAAGCAAAAGCTGTGTGTGCAAGTAAAGCAACACAAGGAATTCATTCCCTGCTTCCCATGGGCAGGCAGGAGTTCAGCCATCCCCAGGAAAGCAGGGCTCCATCACGTGTAACGGTTAGTTGGGAAGACAAATGCCATAACTCCAAACATCCCCCCCTTCCTTCTTCTGCCTCCAGCTTTATATACTGAGCATGATGTCATATGGTATGGAATATCCCTTTGGCCAGCTGGGGTCAGCTGTCCTGGCTGTGTCCACCCACTCCCAGCTTCTTGTGCACCCCCAGCCTGCTCGCTGGTGGGGTGGTGTGAGAAGCAGAAAAGTCCTTGACTCTGTGCAAGCATTGCTCAGCAGTAGTGAAAACATCCCTGTGTTATCAACACTGTTTCCAAAACATAGCCTCATACTAGCTACTATGAAGAAAATTAACTCTACCCGAGCCAAAACCACCGCATTCTGCAAACACTTATTACTGTGGACATTGTTCACTTACTGTCAACATCAGGCACAGTGACTACTCTGTAAGTCAGTATTGTACTGACCATAGAACCATAAAAATAGGGCTACTTAGTGTTTGTTGACAGTGGCTTAAAAATAGACAGAATTTCAAATTGGGCTCAAATGAGAAAAAACCTTAAAGCAGTAAGAATACTCAGCTGCTTTTATGTGTGTGAGACTTATAATGAACCAACAAATATCTGTCCCAGATATGAAGCTTGTGTAGACAACCTGAAGTTTGATTGTTATGAATTGTGACTACTTAACACTTCATTTTCATATACATATAGTAAAAGATGGTTTTATTTTTTTTAACTATGATCACCTTTTTCTAAATCAGTTATTTAAATGTATTCTATAGAAGCTCAAAGCTTTCATTTTAAAGAACTTGGTATTGGATGAATAATTTCGGTTCTATTTTCTGTCATAAATGGAAATAAGGTGATCCTGAGGTAACTTAATGTACTAACACTTTTACTTCCAGTGATACTAGAATAATGAAAAATGTTTCTAAATTATCCACAGTAGCACTTCCCCTTCATGTGTTAACTTTTGCATATAGCTACTGACATATTGAAACATTGAGCTTGACAGAATTTTTCTTGATCATGAATAAATAAAAGAGTGGCCCTTTCTTATGCTTTCCCATTATTATAATGTTCAGTTCTGCTCCATTACTCCAGATTCTTCCTTAAAATTGCTTTGTGCATCATATCTAAAGCAACCTTTGGTCTGCTGTGGTTCCCAGCCTTCATGAATGTCTCACTAAAACAAGTTATAGAAGATATTCCCACACAGTAGAAGAACTAGGAATGCTAGTCTAAAGCACTGCTCCCAAGTGTTCTCAAAATAGTTTGTACAAGAAACTCCCTTGGTAGAGTCACTCATGATTGACACATGGAAGAGGATATTTAGAACAATTTTCATTGTATTTACAAAGCACTTAAAATTTTAGGCCTTTATAAATATTAGCCACTGATTTATCTACACATTGACAATAGAGACCAGGTATATCCATAAATAAACCATACTCCACAGCCAACAATGCTCTACTTAGGCTTCTGAATTTATTTCACCTAGTAAAAAAATTATTTTCAGCTAGATAATAGTGGCAACAAAGATAGTCATATCCTTCCCCTCCTACCCTTCCCTCCACCTCTACTGAGCTGCTTTTCAATGCTTTTCCTAGACTGCAGAAAGCTAGAATGCAAGTTTTGAATTTCAAATAGTTACTTCAGAAGTGAATTTTCACCTTAATTCAGTTGACTGTTTCTTCTTACTTAGAACGCATTCATTTAAAAATGAATTTATCATTTTCATTGCAGATATTTACTTACAGACATTTACCCATGACAATGCTGTGTGAATTAGCATACTTTTAACTATTAAATCAGCACATCTGAGTTGCATGGCACATGTTTGTAAAGAGACTTAATAACAAGACATGCTGAGGTGAACAGCTTTCCATAAACTGTTTACGTCCAAACCAGCAACAGAAACCAATCTTAAAGAAACTACATTAAAAAGGATTATGAATATAGAAAATCTATTAGTCACACTATCTGAAGAGAATCTGAAGTAAATTAAATACCAAAACTCAATCCTGCTAGCTCTTGAAAATGCAACATGTGCCACCTTTTTATTAGGTGGAGTCACTCAACAGAAAGGCATTCCCAGCTTCCATCCATGTCCTTATTCCTGCTTCTGACCAAAGCAAGCCCCTGGCTCCTGTGACTGTGTTCCTCACTTTATGTCTTTTAGTGATGTGGTAGTCCAGTGTTGACAGATATTACCACCATTTTTATTGAAAACTAAAAGCATTTGCATGAATTAGGAAATAAAGAGAAATATATATGCAAGATGGGCCCTAGGCAGAAGAGCTCTCTAGACATATAAATCTGTTTGCAGTACTAAAGTGGACAGGCTTTAATAATACAGAGCATGCTTAAAAATGGAGAAAGTTTTAAAAGGTGCTATAGGAGTTTAGGAACATTAATCATTTCCAAACCTTTCTGGAGGGCTTCTGAAGCTGAAACCCATAAGCATTTTCAGAATCTCTCTCCCTAAATCATTTAGTCTTAAGATAATATTAACATCAGTTTGTCACTTGACAGACAAGTGACACAGTCTGTTATTGTTCCAGTATGTCTCTCTCCAGTTACTGTGTTTTAAGGAAGAGCCTTGAGTTTGAGATTTTAAAGTTTTGAGGTTTTAACTTGTCTTTTTTTTTTTTTTGCTTTAACCAAGTCTTTAGCTTATCCTTTCATTATACTGTTTTAATTTATTATCTTATTTACCAACTGCAAAGAAGAACTCTGTTATGAATTTCCATCCTGGCTATAAACCTGCTATTGTTAATGAACTTCCAAAGCCACATTTCAGCCAGATGTGGATTCACAGGTCACAGTACCTCTTTGGGCTTTTGTATTGAGACATAGGTAAATAGCCAGTTCTCTAGTAACAAGTGAAACTGGTTACAAAGAAGCACTTAAAAAAGGTCATGGGAAGAGGATAGGTCCTCTGTAAAACCAGTTCGTCACACCATCTAAAGATTTATCAATTAGAAATGAATTGTCGTTATGAGGAAAACTGTTCAGTTAAAAATTTAAGCAAAGAAACTTTTCTCAGAAAGAGATGCTCAGACTCAAAGTATATGTGGTTTTTCTTCTTTTAAAAAATACCATAGGGGAAAAAGTGTAAGCAACAACTGCAGAGGGTGAGGGAGGGAGGTATACCAGGATGAACAGTGAGAGAACTATCAGCTGCAACTCTCTGTGTTTGGCCAGCTGGAGAGCAGCAAGAAATGGTCCATGGTGGGACATAATTCTGGTGCACTCCTTTCATCTTCTCTCTGCCTCCTGAGAGCAGCACTCCTCATGAGCCTGGGAACTAGCAGCATTCCCTTGAAGCCAAATGAGGCAGTGGGGAGACATTCTGTTGCCATGACTGGCTTGCACTACGCCGTCTCCCTTCCAGGGCCGATCTATTCCCCCATAGTTCAAACAAACTTCTGCAGGAGAGAAAAGCAATTGTGAAGTGTAAGCCAGAAGATGGCTGCCAAAACAGCAGGTAACCAATTTCTTCCCTGCAGCGTGTCTTGTAGATTAAGGAGACGTTAGATGTTCCAGAGCTCCTCAGCAGAAGACTACCACTGAGAACTACAGCCTTCAACTGTGCTTTCCAGTTGTGAAAATGAAATACATTTGAAGAGAGCTTGGAGAAGGTAATCTCTCTGTTTATAATTTCTTTGCTTTTTTTTTCACACAGGCATAGCATAACTTTGAGGAAAATACTGTTCTTCTCAGAGCGCTTGCAGGAACTCAGTTTGATATGCTGTTCCCACTGAGTTAGCTCTGGCGCTGGCTGCCAGCTGACATCCATCAGCTGATCAGCACTACCTTGTTGTCTCACATATGGGACTCCTGGCTCACCTCTCATACCGAAATCTCAGCTCAGCAGAAGTGGCAGCCTTCCCTTGCCTTGTCCTGGAGATGTGGGATGGCAGATCCCAGGAGGCACAGGGGAGTTGCAAGCAGTGAACCGCTGACTCCCAGCAAAGCCTCTGAGAGGCAGCCACTACTGGGTTTCATTTCACGCAGAAGTTGGCTTCCTACTCCTGCTCTCATTCTCATCCCCTGTGCACTGCTGGCACACTGCTCACCTTGGACACTGGAAAATGGGAATGCTGTTCATTTGAAGGAAATGAGCCATTTCTGTACACCCATCTTTTCTAGCTGACAATTTCTGTCTGCATGTGTTAACCACTGAACATCTTTTCTAGCTAATTCTGCCAGTAAATGTAGGCTAAGAAAAGCCCACACCCTTAGAGGCATAATTCAGAAGTCAAAGCAAGATAAAGGTTTGTCTTTTCCTGACTTTATAAATCTCTTTAGAGGATTACAACTGTCCAAATGCATTTCAAGTAGATGTGTTGATGGCAGAACTGTTATATTGAAGTTGCTTTTTATTCAGAGAGAATAACATTCAGATTCCAATGCTGCTAAGAAATAAAGTGCAGTCAGTGTTATATGAGAATCACTTTTTGTTCCCAAAAGGTTTACCAGCTGGTATTCTACTTACATATTTTTTTTTTTTTTCTCCTCATACTAAAGACTAAACCAAATAAAACCAAGACTGATAGATTTATTTATCCATTTATTGGAGTTGAATGGCCCTATCAGATGACTGCACTACAGAAATGTTCAGATATGAAGGCCGACTCCTAGAACCGTAAAAGAATTTTAAATACTGGAGGCATTCCGAAGTCAGTGGAAATTATAGAAACATAAAGACGACGTCCTGGCATGAAAAATCAGGCTCTCAGAATCACCATATAAAGATGATCTGTCAGTTTTTTCTCTGACAGCTCTAAGCGAGGGATGGAGGTGTTTCTGATTGCTGTGAGATTTTGACCACCAACCTGAGCTGGATGCTTCCTAGTCAGAACAGCTGTCAGAACAGCTTACCAGCTCCTGTACAGAGAGGTGGACATTTTTGTTAGTGGGAGGTCTGGGACACATAGCTTGACAAGAATCAAAAATAATTTGAGGCCTCAGGGTAAAAATCAGCCACAGATCTCCCATCTCAACACTATAAAGAAATCTTTTAAAATGGTTCCTCCATGTGAAGACACACAGAGAATCAGAGAAAAAATTGGAGAAAAATTCCCCTCTGTCTCCAGCTGTTCAAAATAGGGTATTCGTTTTCTGTTTTGATTTACTGACACTCTTGGAGAAGAATAATACTGGAGGAATACAGAGAGCAAACAAATGAAGGAGGTGAGATGGAGGAGGAGGACACAGCTCCTCTCTGCTAACTAACTGTGAGCCTTTCACATACCTACCCTGGGAAGATATTAGTGTGTCTCTGTAGATGTTGATCACAGATTTATGAGTGTCATGCTTTGAGACTCTGAGCAGAGTGGAGGACAGATGTCTGCCTTTGCCTCCACAAGGGCAGGGTTGGCAGGATCTAGGGTGGGGGATGTTCCCCCACCAGGGATGTGAGGGAGGGACAGTCGCTCTACACAACAGCACTGATCTCAGCAGGCTGCCCTAAGTACAGCTAACAAAGCATCCTGTGCACAGAATAGCAGAAAGCAAACTGACCTTATTCCACTTACATAACATTCAAAGGGCAAGTAAGAGAAATGAACACAACTAGATGAAGAGGCTTTTATATTTGCCAGCAGGGGATCAATCTTATCACCTCTCCCTACTGAGGGGAGCGGTGTAGAAACTGATACTGATCTCAGAGGATAGGAAGAAAAAAAATAATTTAAAATACAATTTTCATTTTCACCCCCCACCCCGATCCCCTCACACAGCTCTCTCCTGCACCTCCTTCCTCTTAATAAGCTGATACTGTTTGGCCAAAATCTGAGTGACTGTGCTGAAATCAAAAGTTCAGGTTTTATTCTACCTCTAGTAAATATAACCTTTACATCAGAAAAATAGTCTATAACCAGAATCCTCTGCAACACTTTATGTCATTAATGTTCTCAGAAATAATAATAGGAACACATGAAACTCCATGGGTATGTTATTTCATCTACATATGAGCATTCCTCTTAAAATACCATTTACTGAAAATTAACATGACTTTCTAAAGGCTGATACCAGAAACTATTGAACTTATGTCTATCTTTTACTACCCATGCAGCAAAAGTTAAAATAAGTTTCTCTGCCTGATGCAGGAATTGAAGAACAATTTCCTACACCACGTTAATTGTTGTAATCCTATGTATTTTTCATTCATTAATTTTTCAGCATTCTATCTGAAAGAAAGGAAAAGAAGGCTGTCAATTTAAATCAAACCAGGGTAAGGCAACTTTGAATTCATTATAGCTTCTAGATACCAGGTATGGTGTTGGAAAGTATATTTTTGTACTCGTTAGTATGTACATGTATCATAACCATTATCATACATCATCCATTATAAAGCAATACCATAAGACCATTAGAAAAGTGAGAAGGCAGCATCAGGGCTGAGACTGTACTTGTATCCTTCACTAACTTAGCACAAAATGAAGTCTGATATTCACAAAAAAAAAAAAAAAAAAAAAGAAAAAAAAACCCAACCTTTTTCTGACTTTCCTTGGTTACTTTTGTTTGCTATTTTGTTTTTATTTTTTTATTGTTTTGTTGTTGGTTGCTGGTTCTGCCTTTCCTGGAAGTAAAACAATTGTTTTCTATAAAAGACAACCATGTGCACTTTATATTTAATATTTATTTCTTCTGTGTTTTACTGCTTTTTTAGCAGTAGTGTCAAGAGCACAGTGAAGAAAGAAGTTCATTTTCTAGGAAGGCACTAAGACTATTTCAGTTTCCTGTATCTAATCAGTTTCAGTCCTAGCGAATAAAATTCATTATAGTGAGGTAGATTGCAGACTGGTTAGGGTCCAACACAAAAATGATTTGAATTCCAATGTATTAATATAACAAAACTTAATCAACCTTCCAAGGATCCAACAAAATCTAAGGTTATGTTTAACCAAGCCATGACAGACATCATTCTGAAAAGAGAAGGTGCTTATAGTTCTTATTGTTTGACACTATGATCACATGCAGAGTGCTGATCAGTAACCATACCCCATTTGCCAGGAGTCTTCTGTAAAATAACTGGAAAGAGACCATTCCTGCCCAGAAATGTAAACAACCTAAGTCAAACATAATAAGTGGGAGTAACAAGTGACCAGAGGGGACTGAGGCCCTGTCATTAGTGCTCAAAAGAATGATTTGCCTCCTGTACCATGCGTGACCTCCATGTACCACTGCATGACAAGGACTGCACAGCAGCAGCAAAAGGAGTTAGCTGATGTTATACTATATGCGTGCTGTATTTCTACAATAGCATGACTTATTTCTCAAAAACTACACTTACCAGGGTACAGTGTTAATAAAGACTTTCAGTTCCTCATAGGACAGTATCAAACTGGGATCAAGATAATATGAGGGAACTTTCCCATGTCATGCAACTATTTTCACTATTATATCAGAGTTTCAGAGAGTGTCATGGTCTTAAAACTGTGCCTTTACTCTTTTCTGAATCACTAACTTGGAGGAGGCTTGGGGAATAGCGGAAACATTATTTTTCTGAAAACCACTCCACTGAAAACAGACCAGAAGCAGTCAGAAAGCTCCAAGGATCATCAGGAGTATGCGCTGTGGCTAGATGGACTCACCATCCAAGAATTACCTCCAGGAAGATGGCAGGGTTTCAACAGACACTACCGCAGCCCTGAGGCAGTACTAGCAGCCTAGGGCTGCTCCCAATACACATATGCAACTTGCCAATTAAAAGCTGTTTTCATCCCTAATCCCCGCAGAAGTCTTCTGTGTACAGGTTCAGAAAGAAAAAAAATAATTTCTAAGTTAGTATGGAAAGACTTAAAATGAATAATATACTAAAATAAAATTATAGTTAGAGCATTTATTAGTCATGTTTTCTTTCATATTGTATGGGAAACTTTCAAGATCCGCTTGTGCACCAGATTTTATTGTAAAACATGACTTGACCTTGTTCTTTTCAAGCAACAAACGGTTTTGGTATGGAAGCAGACTATTCAACACAATGCAATGAAAGGGGTTAAGTTTCTCATATATGTTCCAACAAGGTAGAAATCCCTGTGAGTGAATTACAATTTAGGATGCTTTCTGTTGATTTAGAACACAATATTTTAAGTAAATAGCTGCTTTTCAAACCACTCAAAAAATTCATATCTTTAAAATTAATACTTGATGGAGTTTTAATATCTTTCTTTTTTATGTTGTCTATGATTATGTTTGCTTTTCATATTTCAATACAGTAATAAACTTTTATTAAAAAATAACATTTTCATAGAAAATGTGTTTCTATTTGAAGAAAAAAAAATCAGCTTAAAAAGAAAAATCCTTTAAAACAGTCCAAATTGCCAACCAGATAATGTCTGAATAAAAGAAACCTCTAATAGCTACATTTGTTATTACAGAGGTTCTTGTGCGGGGGTTGAAAAACTAAAACACTAGTACAAGCACTGGCACAAAGTCAGTGCACTCTGAAGACTGCTTAGCTCAGGAACGAGCTGAAATCACTGTGATGAAATCACAGTGAGGAAATAAGGACAAAAAAGCCTTCAGCTTCCTCTCTACTGATAACAATAGAGGTTATTATTTATTTTTGGGTTTAGCTCAAATAACTATTTTTTAAAAAGATTTCCCTTCAGCATTGTTAATTACTCTAACTACTCCTCTAACCATTGTTCTGGCTATAAGAATCGTTCCTGCCACCAAAATAAACTGTTACTTAATTGGGCAGTGAACAAATCACTGCACTGCATCTCTTTTAACAGCTGGACAGCAACAGTGTGTGCCTAATGCTTTATCAATCTCACACACAGCAACCAGTGTCCTCATAAAGTGGAAAGGATGCACAAGTGGATTAGGAAAACTGTTAAGCAAATTGCTGCTCTGTAGCTTGTCCTGTAGACTTACAGCATTTGGAGATGTATCTGAGCCATTTGGCTGAGGAACCATTACCCCATCACTCCATTGCTCCACACAGATCAGCTGTGCAAGTCCTATCTATAGCTATCTTCCCTGGAAACTGTGTGATCTGTGCTTTCTAAGAAAGTTACATTGAATCTTCCTGGGTTTATTTTTATAATCACTGTTTTTATCTTGAATGAACTAGGACTTGTGTGGAAACGAAGGAGAGACGTGATCTCATTACCCTCGGACTATCTTTCAGACTCATTAGGGTTTCAGATGAACAGCGGAGGCGTTTCTTGCAAACCAGCACAGAATGACATTAAGTGCACTGTGTGCACGCTTCTGAGAAAAACAGCCTTTTCTGAGGCACTCCTTTGCTTGCCACTGTGAGAAGAGCGTGGGGCAGGACCCTGCCTCTAGTGGAGCAGCAAGTCAGCCCAGCTGGCCTGGCCCACTTCTCAGGTCATGCACCACTTCCAAACCTTAGTTTGCCAAGCCATGGCCAAATATTGAAACAGCATAAAGACCTTCTGCACTGTGCCGGTATTTGCGTGTGAAGTGAGGCAAGGGAAGGGGGCTTAAAGTTGATCATTCCCAGAGCAGCCTTTCTCCTCCCACAGGAGGAGGCTCAAGGAGAACCGGAGGGCACACCAGTCCAGCCTGGTTCAGACTCCAATGCACCAATGCCTTAGTCCAGGCCTTAGAGGCTCAGCATCTTCATAAAAACCCTGCACACTCATGAACAACATTCACCGCCAGTTCGACTGAGATGGATAAAGACTGGCTAAAGCATGGAACTGGTCACAATATAATGATACAGCAAGGATATCTGAGCTGCTACTGCCCTTGCGGAACCCCTCCAACATGTAATTGAGGGCTGGCTCCTTTCAGAGCTTCACGATTCGGTATGTTTTGCTAGCACTTTATCTTTTTCCCCATTGGAACAGAGAAATGGAAGGAACAATGCAAGAATAAATGTCAATGGGAGCAAAAAAAAAGAAGGATAGACAAAAGTAAGGACTATTTTTCTCCTCAGTTATGTGAATAATATGGATATTTAATATTCTGGCCTCAATCACTGGTTACAAATTCCTGTTTGGAAAAAAAAGACCAAGACAACAAGCAAAATATTTGGAAATATTTTTCCTTCCAATCCCTCTATCTCTAAATTATTGCCCATTTCACCCAGAAAATCTATTTCTGGCCTTCCCAGCCTTTGTACAAACTGCTGCTGATTCCCTTTTACCAAAGTTGTCTCACCCCTTTCTAAACAAAACTCTTATGGGCCACAGACAGTTGAATTATGGAGGAACTAGTTAAATCTGCACTTGCCCTTCCTCCTCCCAAAGTACCGTGATAGCTAATCTGTCTGACTGTGTTAGCTGTTGTTTCAGAATTATAGTATTAAAGCTACAGGCACTTGGCAGTTACTTTTAGCAAAATTTTCTTATTTATGTTATGATTTAGACACAAATACCATAGTGGCAATTTTTCAAAGGCAATGACTCGCCACTAAGAAATTGTTTATATTGATTGTCTGACACTAAACATTTTGAATCTTAGACTATTAGCACAATGGACCCATAAAAACTTGATGCTTTCATTGTTCTGCAAAAATTGTTTCATCTTACCAAGACTATTACACATATGCAGCAGATTTCAACTCAGTCAGGAGACTAAAAATGCCCAATTATCTTAAAAAAAACTGTTTTCCAAGTATATACTCATATGATTTCCACAAAGGCTATACCATTATGTCATAAAAAGGAATAAAATCAAATATGTTTTAATGAAGAATTTTTTTTTTCTAAAACATTTTAAATCCACTACCACCTTCGAGACACACATTCATGTATTGTTCCACAACATTCTCACACTTCATGTCAGCTTAGAAAGTTACTCATCCCATAAATGAAGTCAGTAAAAAATGCAATTGGATCCTATTATAACTGAAAACATGTAACTGAAAACTTAACTCTAAATCAGTAATGAACTCAAACCGCAATTCCAGAGTGTTCAAGGTTAAACCCAAATCCTCTTAAATTTAGAAGAAGTCAAATTAACATTCATATGTTTATTCTTGGCATCGATGTTTTTTCAAGCTTGCTGTGGGGGTATTTCCAGCTTGATTTCAGTTCCTTTAGTTCAGACCATGACCTATTTCCTAGCCAGTTCTGTTATTACAAGTATTCTGGCCAGAGCAGCAACACAGAAATCTTACTTTTCTTTTTTTTTTTTTTTTCATTTTCTTATTAATGAGAACATTTTCTTTAAGAATGAATTTCATTAAAAAGACTATCAAAATCTTTCCTTCCTAGTATGTTACATATTCATTTAGTTTTCAAATGATGTAGCTGATGCTGCAAGTGCCTGCTTCTCAGCACTTTTTTTTGCCCTAGACCTCACAATTGGAGATAACATGACTTATCCCTAGCAACAAGAGTGGAGTGATGAATTACACGCATTTGATACCCCACTAAAACTGAAGCCTATTACAAAATAATGGCTTTGTCCTCAAAAACAATTTTGCAAAAATTATACTGCATGTCTGCAAGGAAAGGCATACCTAAACCAGTTCCTGTCTTGCACAAGCACCTGGGACAACTACAGTGTGGCAAGTGTGCAGAGGGCCACCACAATACTGGCGTGGCCAGGAAAAAGCAGCATTATGATTCTGAAGTGATTTACAACTAGTGGCAGTATACTGATTGGCAGCAGCAGTGGAGTGCACCATTTTATATGATGTGTTAGCAAATACTGGCCTTGTAAAATGGGCCGTTTGGAGAGGTGCTGTTACAGGAAGTAGTACACACAGAACTTTTTGCTCAGATCGATGGCTAGATGGTGATTTTAGTGCAAACAAACAAAAGGCTGAAGATTACATTATTAAATCTAATCCACACAGACTGATCATGACACTGTTCTGACCTATGTTTCCCTTTACATACTAAAATAAAAGACATAGTTTCATACATCCCAGATCTTATTAACCCTTTATCTGGTGGAATTCAACCCCATATAATCTGGATTTACTATACCTCACTAAACTGTTGGCAGTGTCAGGATCTTGTGCCGTTACTGTGCCAACAGCAGTCCCGATCTTTGCATTTTCATAAACTTCCATGACATAGGAAGGCATAGTGAAGAGCGGAGGTTCATCCACATCGCCAACAATGATCTTCAACATTGTTACATCTTTGAATGGTCCCAAGTGTGAAAAGCGGAAATCAAGGTGAGTATTTGCTCCTTCTATATTAAGTGTATATGATTTCTTTTTTTCATAGTTGAGTGGCTGTTGGCAGAAAAAAAGATTTATCAGTGCCATTCTGTGCTTCAGTTTAGCCTGCTAGCAAGCTAACTACATCTTTTCCATTTAACTTAAACCACATTTCTTCATGTTACTGGAAAGGGACAATATTCTGTTACCTTCTGTCAGCCACTGCCATACCTTGTAAGCAGAAGGATATACAAGAAGCAGGATGGATTCAGGTTTTTCTCTACAACAGAACTGTGGGCAAGGTACCAGTTTTGCAGAAACTCAGGGTTTCAAATGAGCCTCAGATTCTTCTTCCGTGATAATGTAAAGTCTCTGGATTTTATCACCTTTTGATTTTTATTGGTCAATGCTAAGTACTGAAAAAGGTAGAGACCGATGTATTCCAAATTAAATTAACTTCATATCTTTAATTAACAAGTTTAATAGACAGTGATAATGATACTAAAATTCTTTTGAGCATCTCTTCTCCTCAAATGAAAAAAGCAACTCTTTTCAGAAAAACCCAGTTATCATAAGAGACAGGAACTTAAATGTGTAAGAACAGCCTAAACATGTGCTTGTGCGCTTTTCTAATTAGAAAGGGTGCATCCCTATATTCTAGACTATTTTCTTTTCAATTCTTCGCCAGCAACAATGAGAGAGGCAACTCTTCAGCCTCCCTCACCATGTACTGCTGTGCTGCACATGGATTATCCTGCCATAGATTGGAAGAAAGTCTGCAGCTGGGAAAATATGCCTTCTGCAGGGCCTAATGTTCCAATAAAACCCAATAGACGGCACATCCCCAGCTGTACCATCCACCAGAAGTGCCACTGCCACTTTAGCATTGCCCTGTTATTTAAATCAATAGATTCCTACTAGGAAACCTACCTCTCTACTAGGAAGGAAGAAGCTGGGCGTCTGACTCATATCACACAGCATGGATACTTTCTTTCTTAGGAGTCCCATTTCTAGCTTGCTATTTACACATGTGAAAATCTCATGTCCCTACTAGCTGGTTTTCAGAGTATGGTGAACTAATTTTACTGACCTGATATATTTATTTTATCCCTACAGTAGCATGGTATTACACTGTCTTATGCAAGACATAGGATAAACATGACACACCCAACTCTCAACTCTTCCAGTGTCAGATAGTTATGTAGTATAGGGGACTAAAAGTATATTTAACTTAAAATTATGCAAGTAATGAAGTTCCATTAGCAGATATAGAATTAAGCAATATTTTTACTGGAAGTCATGTTTAAGCACCACAACTATTTTAAGCTGTGTTCTTCAGTCTCACTAAATTGACTACTTTTCATAAACAGCCCATCGAGAACTTAATGTGTGAAGTTAGTTTTTCTATATATTGTCTGTTAGTTCTAGTTACTGAAAGGCTTTAAAAAAATACCAGTTCAGTTACAGGTAGTTATAGGACAGATTTCAAATTTCAGATGGCGGTTTTTCTATTTTTGAAATGTGCTTCTATGTTAAGCAAAAGTACTCATTCGTGATAATAGACACCTCAATACTTACTCGGTTACAAATCTCTGACTTCAGCCAATTTATAAACAAGGACAGGTAGGTTAATATTTATTATCATACTGAGCAAAGCAGGTAGTTTGTACAGATATATATACACTACCACTAAGTTTCCAACAGCCTCAGAACACAGGCGTAACATGAAAAGGAGTTGCATATGCGTGGATTTTTTTTTTTTTTTTTTAGAATCAAAATTATTATGACATTATGGCATGGTAGAATTCCACTATGACCAATATCGTTCTGTGTGGACCTGATAGCCTGCCTGAACAGAACAGTACAAGTATTCAAGTCTTCGACCAAGGCTAAACTGGTATTTCCTAGCACCTCAAGGAGTGGAAAAGGAGTACTTAAGGCAAGAAATATGAGGAACTCAATGTGTGATTTGTCAATATCAGTGTGTATTTCGTAGATAAAATCTACAGTAAACTTGACTGATGATATATAAGAAAAATAGTTATTCAGGATTTATATATGTTATATATATATTTGATTTCTCCCCTGTGTTTTGAAGGACAATTCATTTATTCTCTTAACTCTAATAGTGTGAAACTTCTTTGTATTTTGCTTTCTCTGTCTCCCTTTCCTGAATGTAAAAGTAAAAATTTTAAAGGCATGGAAATCTATCATAGCCTGATAAATTTATTACTATATATATATAAAAAAAAGCTAAGTATACTACTCAGTTACATCAATTCATAAGAAATGTAAGTTTAGTAAATTCTAACTCAGATGTTGTTAATTAATTTATGATGTATTCCTGTTATGAGCAGGGAAATATTAAATAGTAATTTGCACCATTCTGCAGCACATATATTCTAAGATCAAACAAGTTTACAATAGGATTGCATATTGTAACTATGATGGCTTTTTGGACAATTAAGTTTATACTGACAATGACTGGATTAGGTTGTATAGGAAGATTAATTTCTCCCAGAAAACACATGAGGAATAACACAAAGTCTAAAGTTTGTTTTCTTTCTTTTGTGTAGTTATTCAATCAGACAATATCAACAATTTTTTTTTGTCTAGAAATACAAGAACAATCTATTCAGATAATCAGAAAAAGCTGAAATTTCAAGCATAGCCAAAGCAGATTTTTACTTTCATTTTCTTTCTTCTTCTCATAATGCCTCTGAATTAAAGGATCAGATACTGGGACATAAAAGAAAAAGAGCTTATTCTCCTGCACGGTGATTCAGAGTTATAAAAACAACACTATTTTCAACATTGAGCTATTTTAGACAGAAAAGATACATACTGTCCTAACAAT